>PVQB02000206.1:23956-189506 GCA_002980475.2 Fusarium beomiforme
TTTTTTTTTTTTTTTTTGGGTCCTTTGGCTGTGCAGCATTTGACACGAGCATTGTACATGGTTTTACCTTTGCACATAGGCGTGGCATCATGGGATGATAGGCATATATGTTGGAGTGCATCATGAATTTATACCCGGAATCTCAAAGCACATCTACATACAGACTGCGAAACATACTTACTAACCATTCAGTTGAGCTTTTCCACGTGTTCTTGCAAAGTAGCTGTGACGATCTACGGAACCAATTGAGCTACTTGACTCGTAATCGAAGGGTCCTCATGCTTTTACGAGGGGCCCATCAAGACCCGCTTTATGCTGGCCCCGTTATGGCTTTTCGATTTGGAATTTTCTAAGAATCCACATACTTCCGTATAACCGTAGTGTGAATGTCATAGAGCTCGAGTCAGTGTTGGTGCTCTTACGGGTTGGTGGGTAACAGACATCAGTCATGCATCTCAGCAACCTAGATAGACTCAAACATTAGTTCATAAACCGTAGACCAACACATGTCTGAAGGATTCACCTAACAGAACTGTCCTATCATTGTGAAGCTAGTGATCCTGATGGCGCATGTGCTGTATTTCCCTATTCGTTTCTGCCATAGATAACCGCTTACCCCATCTTACACCTCATGCATCGTCATCTCACCTCACTTCTCACTTAGATCACTCATCAACTCTGGAACTTGAAGCAGCGTTCATGTCGAAATGGGCGCAAAGACATCTGAAGACGATCACTCTGGAGGAAATGGTATAGCTCACGAATCTCCACACACTTAGAACCTCACTTACACATCTCAGGCCAAGGACCACTCTCTTCCAAACCATCTTCCGCAGGGGGAGAGCCACGCGGTGCTCATCTCTCCCGCGATGGAGACGGTAGTCTGGGAGGCGAAGGGGGCGACGACGATGACGACGATGATAACAACGCTACCACCGGACCGCTAACCGATGGTGCTGCTAAGAAGAAGAAAAAGAGAAAGCCAAAGAAGAAGAAGAAGGCTCCTACACAGCAATCTTCACCTCCCAGAGTCCCGCTGAGTGATCTTTTCAAAGAGTTTCCAGTCGGTGAAATTCAGAATTATTCTGAGAATTTCAACACTGCGCGTACGACTGCCAAGGAACTTCGCTTCCTGGGTCGTCGACAACTCGAAGATCCGGATTTTCTGAACGATTATCGGAAAGCTGCTGAAGTTCACCGTCAGGTCCGACAGTGGACTCAAGAGAACGTCAAGCCGGGTGATAAACTCATTGATATCGCCAATGGTATTGAAGACGGCGTGCGTGCACTTTTGGGAAATCAGGGAACCGAACCTGGTGATAACCTCAAATCTGGAATGGGCTTTCCAACGGGCCTTTGCTTGAACCATGAAACTGCGCATTACACGCCTAATCCGGGCCAGCCTGATGTTGTCCTCAAGTATGAGGATGTCATGAAGGTTGATTTCGGCGTGCAGATCAATGGGTGGATTGTTGATAGCGCATTCACCATGTCGTTTGATCCTACGTACGACAATCTTTTAAATGCCGTCAAGGATGCTACCAACAGCGGTATCAAGGTATGTATCTCACTTACTACACATGATAGGTCTGACAATTGTAGGCCTCTGGTATTGACGTTCGTATCTGCGACGTCAGCGCCGCGATTCAAGAAGCAATGGAAAGCTACGAGGTTGAAATCAACGGAAAGACATATCCCGTCAAACCCGTCCGTAACATCTCAGCGCATAACATCAAACACTACCAAATCCACGGTGGAAAGTCGATCCCGTTCATTAAGAACAATGATCAGACTAAGATGGAGGAAGGTGAGGTGTTTGCCATTGAGACGTTCGGTACGACAGGCACCGGAAGACTTTACGACGATGTAAGTGTGCATGATATCGGGATAGACTGGGACTGACGATGTTGTGTTAGGTTGGCATTTATGGCTATGGCTTGCAGCACGATGCTCCTAGACAGGTCAAATTGCCTTTTGCGTCGGCGAATAGGCTTTATAAAGTCATTCGAGAGCAGTTTGGGACTATCGTATTTTGTCGTCGATACCTTGAGCGTCTAGGCCAAGAGAGATATCTCGCTGGTGTAAGTGCTGTGATGACATGCAATGGGATTTAACTGACAAGTCGATAAGCTCAACTCGTTGGTTTCGCATGGTATCCTCGAAGCATATGAACCGCTTGCTGATACCAAGGGGTCTTACTCGGCCCAATTCGAGCATGTGAGTTATTTGTGCGCTGTTGAGTAATTGATGCTGATTTGTGTAGACGATTCTGCTTCGAGAGTCGCATAAGGAGATTATCAGTCGTGGAAGCGACTACTAAATTGAGAATGATGGAAAGGTGTCAAGTTTAGGGGCGAATTTGGTTCAACATGATATCGGAATGGTTTCAACACCATTTTCTAAAACTAGCTGAGCAGTTGTCCCAACACTGCTGCATATAGCTATGGCTTGGCTTCAACATGCCTGCCCCTGTTTACATTCGTGTGATAGTTTAGTCTGTCATTATCTTTATCAAACACTTTTGAGCATGTACCTTGTACAAACCATCGGCACATCACTTGTCGGCAGATGTAAACTCTTGTCGGTGATTTCCCAAAACGTGCTCTACAACATGTTATCATCTCACCATAGATCAACAGTGACTCACTGCTATATGCGCCATCAGAGACTATCTCAAACATACAGGTGCTGTAACCCCGCCGAATGCCCCCACCAAAAGCGAACACTACCCTATCCTACGGATGCCTTGTGGGGAGAAAACGGGGTGTCATGAGGCCCTATCGGCTAAAGTCTTGATCGGCACATCATGAGCGGGGTCAAGACTCACTCAAATCCCTAACGTTAGTGTAGGACATTTTTAGGCAGACAAGGCGACAATAAAGACATTCGATTCAATGCTACAGAATAATGATTGCGGCAACAAACCCTTGTAGTCAATCCCTACAACACATCGATACTTTATCGCATTACTTTATACTGCAACAGACTAAAGATCCAAAATACGTCCCCAACTTGCATTTTACTAACCTCATCCATAGAATACAACTTGATCCCACGGCCTCAAAATGAAGTCTCACCAAAGTCCCAAAACGACCCCATCTTTCGACTCTTGGTGTTTGCTCCACTCCACCCCCAGGGGAAAAAGGACTTTGGTGGACATCCCTGTTGTGATTCACGATTTATGCATGCATGCGCGATCCTTCGGTGTTTAGAGTTTTGACCTTTTTTACACTTTGATGCCGAGGAGGCAATTATTCAGATATCATGATGTTTATGAGGATTGGTAATGGGTTGTTTGATTTACAATTGAGGGAATGTCTTGGTATGCAGCCTCCTTGGACCGATCTCGCACACACACCCTCAGTCCTAGAGTCATGAGACACTCTGGTTTTTCTTTTCTTGCACATTTGACGTGTTTGAATTGTACCTGCTTTAGTGTATCACCTCATCCGAGCCATTCAGCCTCTCTCGCCTCAGTCTCAAGTGTTCAAGTTCTTAGATGACATTCACATCAATGGAAGTAGGACCAAAGTGTTCAAAAACAAAACCCAATCTGAGTTCATTTTTTTTTCTTCTGTTTTGTGTCTTGTATCTAAGATGAGTGTTCTGTAATCCCTAAATCGGCTTATTGCCTCGCTGGTATCCAATCCCAATATCCAATATCATAACTCCTGAAGCGTATACAGATACATCCCAATCCCAAGTCTAGTAATCCCAAATCGCTAAATATCATATTCCAAACTCCATGTAAAACAGATCAAAGTGATACAAGACTAAACACTCCAACTCATTTACTCATACCGGTAAACTCCTGGTCCGTAAACCTCCGAAGGCCGTCTGCTTCCAGCGCCAATTGTAAGACGACGCTTAGGCTGCATGCGCTCACGGAGTCGCTCCCGCTGCGCTTCCTCCTCCTTCTTCTCCTCGCGACGAGCAATTCGTCGTGCCTTGTCCTCGCGACGCTCCTCCTCAAAGCTCAGCCGGCGAAACTCATCAGCTAGAACTGCCTGGCTGTCGAGGACTTCAACGGAGGGTCGCTTGTAGGTAGCGGAGCGCTTGGGAGGAGCAGGGGCAGGGGCGATAGGACGGCTGGCGATCTTTGCGTTGGCCTCGGCGATGCGAGTGCGCAGACGAAGCTCAGCTTCCTCTCGACGCTTCTCCTCGCGACGGCGTTGGCGGCGCTCTTCTTCTTGGTCTGAGTGCCGCTCGCGAGAGCCGCTGGATGAGTGGCGGTGGTGGTTGGAGCGGTGGTGGTTATCGACGACTTCAATTTGGACACGACGCTCAGGCTGAAGAGTTCGCTCGTCAACAATGACGGGGCGTCGCTTGTTGGGATCTCGTGAAGAGTCGACGATGTATGTGTTTGTGATGGGAGATGCAGGGGCAGTGTGGGGGGCAGTCCATTGCTGGGGAGGAGTGCGAGGAGTAGGGGGGCTATCGACCAAGACGATTCTCTCCTGGCGATGAGAGCTTGGTCGACGCTCACGACGGTTCAGGTCGAGGACCTTTTGACCGTTGATGTAGACTCCAGATGATCGCTTCTTCTTGCTTGAGTTGCTGGTGTATGAGCGGTCTGATTCATCTCCAGAGCGGTATGAGCCCGATGGTGTAGAGGGAGCAGGGCTGTACTGAGGAGTAGGAGGGAGTTGAGTAGCATAAGGGTAGGAAGAAGCATCATAAGAAGCAGGAACGTATTGTGCTGGGTGCTCAAAGAGAAAGTTGCTAGCGCAGACTTGTCCATGGCGAGAGTTTGAGCAGAGTGTAGGTTGAGACCATTGCTCGCGCCGTCCATCAGGGTGGACGTATGTGTAGATGTTTGTGGTGCACATTGTGTCGGTGCTGTGAGGTTCTATGCGACTATTGCGCTGAGGAGGATCCTCTTGGATGATGACCGGAGGCAGACGATGTGTTTGTGAGATAGTCTGCTCAGGCTGTTGTGGTGAAGAAGTGCTGCTTCGACGACGATGGTTGTAAACGATGTTCTCAATAATAAGAGGTGACTGTTGAGAAGACAGTTTGAAGAGCGAAAGGCAAAGCTCTTATAGTAGTGTTTGTGCAAGAGGAATTGAGTGCTTTGTTTGGTTGTTGAGAGAGTGGCAGATGGAGGTGGTTATATAGAAATGAGGAGGGTAGTTTGAAAGCTGTGTAAGCCAAGCTAGTAACAGGTAGTGCCGCTGAATACCGAGTGACTTTAATTATTGGATGCCTGGGGACTAGAGTTTGTGTCCAGTCTAAAGTAAGTGGAAAATACGGGTGTTGGTGCCTGGGGTTTGTGAGAGTGTGTGCAGTAGCTTAGTGTTGGTTGTGTAAGTTATGGTTCGCAAGCGGTTCGAAGATATATACAGTACAGTACAATACAAGCGAGTGGGTGGTGTTCCCTCCCAGAGGCTTGGTTCTCTCAGTGTGGTAGAAGGCAGCCTTGAGAGTGGGGCAGGCCGTTTCTGCCTACCGTCTGCGGCCACTAAAACGATCCCTGTCTAGTCCTGGCCCCCAAGAAAAATGCCCATGCCGATGACTCCCCCTGGGTCTTCTCAGCCACGGCGGCCACCCTTGACAGTTGGTCCGAACCGCCAGACAAAGACCACAGAACATGGAGATTAAACATCACTGCAGTATTATTGATCAATTGAGAGTTTAGTGGGATCGAGACACGGGTATCGATGCGGGAGATCAGGACACGGACGACAAGTGACAATCCCGTAATTAGCAAGTTGAGCGCTGTACGCAGAACTAAATTGGGATTTTACAATTGACGAGAGACGTAATCTAGGACTTCAATGGCCAACAACACGCGGCCATGGTTGAAACATGACGCTATAATTATCAGTAGCAGTAGCAGCAACATCACGAGAAAGGCATCTTAACCAAAAGACACTACCATTCCGAGTCTATTTCGCTCTCTCACTGCAGCGCGACTTTCTCCGTTCGGACTTGCAACTCCATCGGCCAAAGACTAAGTTCCAATACAAAACCCATTATCTTGCATCATGGGATCCCCCCGGCATTGAGTCATCAAGGACTCCAAAAAAATGGTCTGCAGACCAAAGACCAACCAAACCTTGTCAAGGACTGGAGTCTAACGTTGTGTAAGTACCATTTTGTATGCAAGTGCTACAAAAACTGTAATGCTCTGCATCCAGCAGCGACTTGTTCCTCATTCGCTCTGAGTCACCCCCCGGTCACCTTCACTGGCAGTGCGCCTGGGGACGCCTATCGAGGCTTGGTCCCTCCAAAATCGACGCCAGTCATCACAGCCTCAGCCCTAAACCAACCAGGATTCTTCTACTTCGAGATGGCTTGATCTTTGTTCAGCCTCGCATCGAAATGATTACTGTCAGACAAAACAGTTTGATCATCGTCAAGGATTCACTGGATGCCTCTTCCTTTGACATGCAGCGGGAACTAACATGATCGTACAGATTTCATCATGCTTGTCATATCGGGATGCACAGCCAGTTCATTGCACAATGAACCCGTTGGAAGATGCCAGAAAGAGCCTCTTGTCAATTCTGTGCGACCCAAGGGCGCGCGTACGTCATGTAGACTTGTCAAATGTGCATTGCAGCGTCGCACGATGCACTGTGAATAGCTTCAGACCCAAATGACATGACGTTTCGCTTGAAACGAAGAGTACCAAAGTCCCAAGCCAAGGCTCTAAGTCAATGTCACGGTCACCTCAATTACTGAAAGTGAAAAGCCAAGTATGATCTCTGTCATGAACCAATAGAAGATTGGGATTGTTGCTAATGCCTGTCTTTTCTCCCTCCCGGTACCGAAAAGTGCTGCCTCTCCGATAAGACCAGCGTACGAAAACGGCCCCCAATGCCACGGGTACTTAGAGAAATTGTCTTTGGCTGCCTCACCCAAAGGGCATTTCTTCACCTCAAATGAGTCTCTTGCATCATTTACAATCGCCTTGTACATGCATCAATTCTTGATCGAGATGTTACACGCATCGTCATGCCAATTCTGCATATACATCCCGTTGAAGAAAAGAAGGGCTGAGCAAAGGCCCCAAACTTGACCCCGTCTCGCTCGAGTCCGAAAGGGGAATGGCTTCATCCAGCCCTGTAAGGCAGAACCTCGACCTTGTGAGGAGGAGGCAGTGCTACCCACACAAGCTACAGTAGCTACAGCAGTAAAGTAGGCGCAGCAGCTTTCATCATGGGATTGATATACCTCATTCCCTACAGACAATTTCATCGTCCAAGTTCTCTTCCTTGTTGCTTAACTCCGTCGTTTTTGGTTGCCTCTTCCTTCGCTTTCAGCTTACACACGATGCCTCACGCGCGCGTCTGAACCCGATCGCCACTGAATTTTTCCAGTAATTGAATGTGCATCTTACTACTGATTGGCAAGCAAGATGAAGACTCTTGCGTCTTAACCCCAAGCGCCGTAACCTCCAACCGAGCGACCTCCAGGGTACGCGACTCCCACTTGGAATCTTCAACACCAAACGCCCATCGTCAACCGATCATACGTTTATCACGATAAACTCCATTTCCGTCAATTAATCTGGCGCCCTGTTTCATAATCACCGCGGCTCTTGGCTGCGTGTCAAATGATTGGCTTGCCTAAACCTTTGGCCATCTTTCTGGTCTTACTGAAATAGTAATAATCAGAACCAACAACCAACAAAGTGGCGAGATTATCAGGCTGACGATCCGAGGCGCGTTTATGGCCGCATGTTTCATTATCCGCGCGCGGTAGACAGGCAGAACTATTGATCGCCTCGATGGCGAATTTGGCTGCTAAATATGTCATGGCAAAGTCTAATTTTACCCCAGGTTGTCAGCTGTCAGGAACATTCTATTCATGTTGCTATTCTTATCCATCGCCTCCTCGTGTTTGAGAGAAGTGCAGAAGAGACTGTGATCAGTTTGTGTTATGCAAGTGTGAGTTTAGGCGTTCGTCCTCATGTTATGATCACTTATGATATTATTTCATGAATTTTTATTAGTTATCAACTACCTTAGATAGCTTATTGACAGCCAGGGGAAATAATAGAAACATTTCTTTGATCAGCACACACAACCTCCCAGCACACCAACCAGACTTGCCTCTCCGCGCATCCCGTCTACACCCTCCACTCGAACCCGATATCAAAGTAGCCCTTCTCAGGCACCTTCAACATCGAACACCCAACGACCTCTCCATCAGGACCAACAAAACCACCTCTATCAACACCTTGCATATGGATCCTGTTCCCCCACCAATCCAGCTCGATTCCCCTGTCCTGCACAGCAAAGTACATCACCACGCTAGCAATACCAATCGCCGCGCCTAGAGAACTCGTCAGCACGTACGCGTACTTCTCCCACCACGCCTTGTACCGCCTCTTGACGAACTTGTTGAACACAAAGGCTAGAACCACTGTGCCCTGCATGAAACTCCAGTTGTACGGCGCCCAGCCCATCGGTCCCGTAAAGAAAACCGGCGCGTTGACGTTGCGCCAGCAAGAGTTGGGCCAGCGTTTGGCGATGCGGTAGATTATTATAGGAAATACGACGCCCAATGGGATGGCGTACGTGATGGCACGGTAGGGGCCATGGGTACCGAATAATCGACGTGGTCCGACAGCACCCCATATCACTGAGGCCATGAAAAAAGTATGTGTACGGGGACAAGTGAAGCGGTCTTTCTGATGCATCTCACACACGTCCTCAACGTTACGGAGTAACCAGTGATTCACGCCCAACCCGACAAAACCTGCTAACAGCGTCGCCCAAACCTGTGCTGCGAATGCCCACCGAGGCGGAATCTTGGCATAGTGCGCGAGCTTGAGATCACTGGCAAAGTTGAGTGACTGATGTGTCGACATGAAACTAAACATGTTGAAGATCATGTTCGCAATCGGTTGGCCTTCGAGTACATAGCCAGCAATGACCATTGCAAGAATACGTGTTGAAACCTCCATGTTCGTAACAGCAAGGAGCATTCCAATGGGGACTTGCAACACAACAGTGAAGAGCACGGCGAGGACGATTCCCCATATTGGCATGCCGGTTGGCCACATGCTTACCGAGACACAGGCAATGATGAAAGAAGCAACGAGAATGACAATGTACCACCAGTGAGGACACTCCGGATACGCTGACATCAACCGATTGTGCACATCACTAAACTCCTCGTCTCGTGTCTTTCGCGCCAAGCAAGCTCGCATTCCAGCCATGATATCCTTGCGGTGCCAGAGGTACATGTGCACGGGTGTAGCAACATATACCAAAAAATTAGCCATATACTCGGTCAGCTGAGTAGAATTCGTGAGGGGGACGCTGTACTCGTTGTATGCAGTCTCATTAAGCCTGAAGTCAGCCTGCAATACGTGCGAGACGTTGTACCGCGAGCCAGTGTTGTCGTAGATCAGGTTGCCATTGATGGGGAAGTAGCCCGTGTCCCAGACATTCTTGAAGTAGAGTATTGGCACTACGATGAAGCCCATGATGGCCATGCCGCTTGCAAGGTTCATGAGCGTAAAGAAGGGCGTTATTATGGGATCGCCGAGAAATACTGCGACGTTCCAGTCTAGCGTGGGTAAGGGGTTGAGGCCAAGACCGCAGGAAGATCCAGCTATCAAGGCGAGGGTGACGTTGCTAGGTGATATCCATGTCGGCCAGTTGAACAGTGACAGAGACTTGAACAAGAAATTGGGGATCCAGTAGTAGAAGAACATAGAAGTGAAACAGATCAGGAAGAACCTGTATCGCGACATCTTCCATCCGTTCGCAGCATCTTCTGAGTGTCCATTATCTTTATTCAGAGCCTTCGTAAGCGCAAGATTCGCTAACGGTCTTGGCCAGATCATTGCTGTTGGATATACCAGGAACCTTCGAGCCAGACCTGCGCATCCATATCCAAGGAACTGTGTCGATAAAAGCGTGAGGATCTGCCAAGGGATGCTATTCGAGAGAGTTTTCTCCCCGTAAAAGGTATCAAGCTTCAGGACTTGGACGATGCTCACGACGTAAGCTCCAATTGCAGAACCGCCAAAGGATACATTCGCCATCATCGCGATCAAAATCTGCTCCTTTTGGTTGAACGGTCCAGGGTTGAGGGTAAGTTCCCAGGAAAACACCCGAAATTTCCTCGTTGGAAGCCATCGGGCAAGCATCTTCCCCATAGGTAAGGAGAGTATTTGCACTATATACGTAGATAGAAAGATGGGAGGAATTCGAAGCGAAAAGAACTGTTCAGTTGCCGTGCCAGTAATTGCAAATACAGTGCCTAAGAGAAAAACCCTGAATGTACCAACTGGCAATGTCGGATCGTCCGTGCCATCCACAACAGCTCGGACTTCCGGGTATATTGAGCTATTGATCAGCAAATCCTTCTGGGCCTGGAATTCTGCAAAGATATCCCGACCCAGCTCATGATCGTGCTCGCCATCTTCGAGGTACTCGCGCGCTCGATCGAGAAGCTCGTTGGGGAAATTCTGGTCATGCTCATGCTCCTCCACGAGGATTTTGAGGCTATCTTTGAAGCTAGGGGGTTCTTTTGGCTCTTGATGCTGGCTTTTTCCTTGACTGCTGTGGGCGGGTTGTCTCGGTTCGTTATCTGGCTCGTTGGAACGGGGGTCTGTAAGAGCCATGGCATCGGTGTAGACTGAGCTTGGCCGTTTCTCTGAAGAAGCCATCGCAATGTCATATCGCAGAGCCACGTCTATGGAAGAAAACTGCGGAGGAACTGTCTTTTATTCCAGACATTGTCGAATGGGACGAGATAGAGCCCTAATAAGCAATTAGGTTCCAGCACCCTCATGACTGAGAAGTGGTGATATGGAACTTAATACTAGATTTCGCTTTGTTTTTGGACAGAATGGCTCACAGGATTCTCTCTTGGCGACTCGCGAGGGTGGAATCATTGGCTTTGGAACGCTGGGCGCAACAAACTCAATGCATTTAGCATCCATGGCTGGATATGGCGTTGATGTTTAACATGATTGGTATTCCGGTCCGATACCGAAATAAAGGAAACTTAGAGGGCTTGACCTCAAATGACAAGTATGCTTAGACAAGTTAGGATAAACTTAGGGGGCCTTTTCTCATCTAGTCCCATGGTCGAAGACCTAAACCTTCGATGCTCTCTGACGGTAAAATGCTACGGATAAACTTGGGGCGCCAAAGGAAACGTGAGCCCATAATGGCTGTCTAAATGTTATGTTTGCCATTTGCCTCCCGCAACTGATCTCATGGATGAATATGGGTAGTTCCTCGGTTTATTGGGGGAACTTGAACCCTTATGCGCTGCCTCTGTTTGCATGGTCCATTGAGAGATGCCTCCTCTTCCTAGACTAATTGCTCAGGTGCGGATTTAGTTGATAGGTCATCTGGTGACTATCGAGAGTGCTGCAACGAACAACTCATGAGGTAGGGCGCCGTAGTAACTGTAAAATCCTTATGGTAGAATCCCCGCTTTCGGCTGAAGGTAAAAGGCGCCGCTTGCTATCAATGTCTCATTGAATGATTTGGGAGGATAATCTTCCACGTAACTCCTAAGCCAGATTGAAGAAGGACTCGTGTCTTTGTCGGAAAATCCATCATGAACACTGGAGAATGGCATCGCGTGTCCAAGGCAGCACTCCTAGAATTGGTGGTCCAGAAACTCAAGTCATGACGGCATAGACAAGATCGTTATCAGGTCAATTGATGTCGTAAAAGGTCACGTCGGATCGGATCCAATAAGCTCTCTGAAAAAATAATCTTGTCGTAAAGTATGATCGTAGTAAGCAAATCGACATGTCTATCGTGTCGATATCCCAATCCCAAACGCCGTTGAATGCATGCATGTCGCGTCTCTCGTCTCCCATCCAAACTTTCGTATCATAATTTAATAGGACATCTTCAGAGAATCCCCATTTGTCGCCAAGGATCATTTTCTCTTCCTCTCCGTCGCTGTCTTCTCCGCGCAGCGCGTCTTGCTTCACCAGTGCAGTCCACACATCCCCAAACAGCAAAGATTAATCTCCAGCCACTGTCACGCTTATCAGGAACATGACCTCGAGGTGAGGGGGTAAAACTTACACCACGGCGATTAAAGCCCATAGAGCAGCCATCAGCCACTGCTCTTGACGCTTCTGTTCGGAGGTCTTATAGGAGCTGACGTTGATGTTTGATACCCACATCATAATAATTCCGCCGACACAAAGCGCAAGAGAGAACAAATCATGTAAGACTCTTCGCGAAGCTGCTAATCTGGGAACTGTGAATGAAGCATCTGTAACTGCGAGAATATCCCAGCTGTCGTTGAGCATTGCGGTTGCGCACTGAAGCACGTCAGTCTTGCGTAACCGGCGAAAACAGAACAAAGGGAAACTCACACCGACAGCACCCGCGATGATGACTTGACTCTTGGAAGGCCATTCTTTGCCAACCCACGCAAGCATAAGAATCGCAGCTAGGCTGGTAACCCAAGCGATCAACCTCACACCAGCATGAACTAGAGCATAAGGCCGTGACAGCCTTTCCGGGCGAGTACGCCGCCGCGGCCGTGAAGGCATGGCCGCTGCAAGTAACAGTCTCAGCGACTAAGCATTAAAAAGAGAGACAAAAGAAAAAGAAACGGCGATGGGTTTTTTCGTTGTTGATGTCGAGGCTGGAGAGGAAATAAAGTGATGAAGAGAAGTGGAGGGAGGAATGGAGATTCGGGGGTCTAAGGGTCGGAAGGGCCAATTGGAGAGGCTGGGGCTAGCCTTGTTGAGGGTAGTAGTGCTAGTGGAAGGGAGCTATCGAGGAGCCGGGGCCCAGGGCATCTAGAGAAACTGATGAAGGTGGATCGATTTTGTTCAGAAATGCATTCCACGATGGGCTAGAATGGAATGAGTTATCATTGAGGGTTGATAGTGCAAAAAAAGAAAACAAACTGCCGATGCATTGTAAAGTCACATCCAGTAAATATTTGTTAACCGACAGTGGAGGTCGTTGTTTGATCCCCTGGCTTGTCATGACTTGGCCTCCATCATCCATGGCTAAGACCGGGGCTTGCTGCTTGTTACTGTAGCACACCACCACCAGATTCTAACCGCCACCAAATAATCCCTGTCCAACCATTCGCTTCACTCAGCCTTGTACAGTAAACATCAATCATAATAGTCATTATATTTCGATATCGTCAAGATTAAAAGGAATACTCCTCAACATGCAGATATATCCCCTGCGCTCCCGTTCCCTTATGCACAGCTCGCTCATCACTCAACCGACTCACGCAGTTCCTCGTCCGTGCCACTATCTCGCGCCCACCACAAACAACAACCCCTGTCTCTCCCCAAGCCTGCTCCACCGGCTCGCGAATCATGGTCTCGATGTCTGGCCGGCACGTGTATTCCTGGATGAGCTCTGGAACACTGGCGGTTATCTTCCCGCGGCAGGGGGAGTCGCTTGGACAGCTTTTTTCATCTGGACCGTTTGCGCTGCAGCAGCAGCCCGTTGTTGTTCCCTTGACGGGCTGGATGTCGTCTGAGTCGCTTGCATTTGAGGCCTCTGAGCCTGGGCGGATGAAAATCGGGCCTCCGGTTTGGTTGGAGCCTGTTATGGCGATATGGATGCTTACACCGACGCCTTTGGCTCGTACCATTCTTCCAGCCTCTTCGGCCCTTTCGACGTAATATTGGATTTCCTGAGATGTTCTCGCAACAAGAATGACTTCGACTCTTCGTGTGCAATTCGACTTTTGCGCCGCTGCAATACTCTCGAGGATGGGAACAACAAAACTGGCCCCAGTTGATGCTCCGATTAGTACCAAGGTCTCGTAAATGTTCCATTTCGGAGGAACGCCGTATGGTCCTGATACGAAGCCTGTAAGTTCGGATCCCGAATTCTTAGTCGCATACTCGTGGAGTCGTTTCGAGAATCCATTGTGGGCGCGCACGACAAGCTGTATGCTGTTGCAGCAGCACGCTCCATCGAGTTTGTGAGCACATGCGATCGTGTATGGATGGGCTTCAAAGGGTCCAAGGCGCGGGACCCAGAGGTAAATGTGCTGTCCAGCCTTCCACTTGAAATGTACATCCTTAATTGTAATGACAGTTGTCGCTGGCCCAACCACTCGAGCAACGACTCGATGGCCCAGGTGCTTCATACCCTGGCACTCTGTACTTTGTGGCCGTAGTCGTACATTCTGCCAGAGAAGCAACACCCATCTCATGGCGCGGTCAAAAACGAGGAACGAAATACTCATCCACAGAAGCCATCGGGCATTTGCAGGTATATGCTTGTACAGCAACCACAACATGATGATACTCGTAAGCACATGTTGAGCCACCCAAAGCTCGTATGCCAGTCTTCGAATAGGAACAATTCCGGTAACAACGTTCCAAAGCAAAATAGCCCAAGCGGCAAGTCCATACTTGACCAAGGGCATGATTTGGAGGGCATAGTCAAGGAACTCGGCCCGCACCCACATCGTCCAGAAGTGAAAGCCATGAACCGTCGCAGTGACAAACATGGTGCGCGCAACCCATCGATGCAACCAGTTCAACCTCTCATGACTACTTCCAATCAAGAACCCGATAACGTTGACCTTTGTCGATAAAAGGTAGAGTAGGGGAAACTGGGTTAAAGTGACCCATGCGTTGCGATATCCGATGCGCTCCCAGTAGTACACGTCGTTCTTTGAGACCCTCCAGCTCATCAAATACACAATAACGACCCAGTAGCATGCTAGAACGATGATTCGACCGAGTGGAAGTGGTGTTGCCCATCTAAGGCCTTTGGTGGAGATGTAGTACTGCGGATGGCCCATTTCTCGAACGACTGCTGTTGCTGTTGCCCATGCTTGACTGAGTGTTCCTCTTGGACGGGTTGGGTGGTCTATTGATGGATCGCGACAGGCTTTTAATCTGATAAATTGTCAGTGAGGGCGGCAAGAGGTTATGGGTGAGTGTACCTTTGTTGAGCGTCGAGGTAGTTGATGCCATGAACGGCAGCGAGTGCGCCGACGACACCAGCGATGGTATACCAATATCCACGAGCGAAGGCATAGTCGACGTCCATCCCCACGCCGGGATCATGCATGTGGTCCATATCCATGATGGGCTATGATGCGCCGGTGGCGCGGGTTAGATGCGGATTGAGTGGATGTGATATTCAAGACGGCCGGCGTCGTGATAGCAGATTTCCTTTTGCTCTTCGATTTATACAGGTATCGTTGTTTGCTTCAAATGCTCATGTTGTCAGAAGCAAGCCAAGTTTTGTTCGCAACGCAAGTGTACAGTTTCCCTCCGACTTGACGAGTTGTCTCAACATAGATGAGAATGAATGAGCAAGTTGAGATTATGAAACCAATCCTCGTCTTACGGTCTCTCGTTCGAAGACACGAAAATAGAATGTCACCGGGACTATAAACCCCGAGTGCTGATGTTGGATGGTGAAGAAGAAGTTAACCCTGCGGGCTCTAATCGTGAGACGAGATGTCCATTGATCAGCCACCCCGATCTCTTCTATCAGATCAGAAACTAACCTCTTTAGATTGGTTAGTCAAGCGATGCGAGCTTGATACTTTGAGGCTACATCCGGTAGTGAAAACGTTGCACACTCGCCAAATTGCGCATAAAATTACCTAAACCTAAACGTCCCAGCTCTCATATCTTTCTAAATCTCTTTTCAGGACCATCCGTTCTATCCGTGCATGCCGAATAACCGAATTATCAAACCTTCTCACTCAAGAGAATCTTTATGGTCTGACAATTCTAGCAAAAAAAAACTCGCTCACTAACATGAAAGAAACTTGCTCAAACAGCCTCAGGTCCGTGCACGATCGTGTCTGATTGGTTCCTCCGCACGGAAAGGACCCCTGTTTTTGACAAGGTCTAGACTTTTGGGGTAGAAACGTGCTCTTAATTACCTCTCCACCACTGCCGCAGCATCTGGCGATGGAGGCTCACCCTGAAGATTGGGCTGTAGAGTCCCTTTTGACCTTGCGATCGGGCTTTTATGAAGCTTTGGGCGTTGCAGATCCGTGTTTGATATGGAATTGGCGTGAATTGCTTCAGGCTAGTGACATGGCTTGCGTTGATGCGAGACGTTCATCATGGGAGCACAGAGCCTCAATGACGTAGCTTTTCATGATGGGGAATTTGCAGATGCTTTGTATTCATGCTGTGTAACTAGAAATAGATTTAACTTTGGTTAGTCCAAGAGTATCAGGAGGTTTCAACTACAGCTCGCGGCCTCATCGTATTGAAGTATATCAGTTAAATGACCCTGATGGAAGGTCATTTCTCAGAACGGGCTGATATTCAAAAGCTTAGCCTTTACTACTTCTTAGCGAAACACACATTAGCTCAGCCTCTCCCTCTACCTCCCCTTGCCGGTATCCGCAGCTGCTACAAAAGCAGTCAGCCTCCCACCACATCCTCCACTCTCTCAGCTCACCATCACCTTCACTCTCTTCTCCCCTAAGCACATACCAACTTATCAAAATGCGCTCTTCAACTCTCCTCTCAACTGCTCTCCTCTGCGGCCTCTCCCTCGCCCACTTCGAAGTCAAGTATCCCGATACCATCGGCTTCAAAGACGACGACGAGGACAAGGCTCCCTGCGGCGGCTTCACACCCGACCTCTCCAAAGACAAGCTCGTTGACTTCCACGTCGGCGGCGAGGCTATTGCTCTGCTATCGACTCACCAGCAGAGCAATTGGCTTTTCCGCGTGACGCTCAACGAGAAGGCTGATGGCGATTGGGAGCAGGTCTTTCCTATTGTTCAGCAATCCGGCCTCGGTAATTTCTGCCAGCCTCAGGTCACTGTCCCCGAGAGCTACGCTGGCAAGAAGGGCTGGGTGAACGTTGTGGCCTCTGCCGTCGACGGTCTTCTCTACCAGGTGCGTCCCTGTCTTAAGCTGTTATAGTGAATAAATGACTAATAAAGTATAAGTGTATCGCTGCCAACTTCGTCAAGGGCAAAGCCGATCCTCCCAGCGAGTGCAAGAACGCAACCTCGGTCAAGGCCTCCTTCACCGACGACGATAAGCTCTCGGCGCTCGTTAGCAACAGCTCAAAGCCCGAGTCTTCATCAAGTGGCACTGCCACTGGTACCGCTACTGGCACCGGTTCAGCTGCATCTTCAACATCGAGCGACAATGCGGTCGCGGCGCTGCAGGCTTGGTCAGCAAACGGCGTTGGCATGATAACTCTAATGACGATGGCGTTTGCCGGAGGAGCTCTTCTTATCTAAGCGCAGCTCGTTGGCTTGTATTTTATCACACAGAGAGAGAAAGGCAGAAAATGATTGAATGTTCCCTGTGCCCTGTGCCCTGTGCCGCTCACTTGCAGATCGCCATCGTTGTCAAGTTGAATCCTACTCTAACCTGCAAACACCCACCCATGCAATGATCAGCAAACATCCAACATTTGTACCAAGCCGTATCCGGAGAAATGCTCCACGCTCACCAACGACATTGTTTCCCCACAAGCACCTCATTGGACATTCGCTGTGTTCTGATCCGACGAGGACGGAGAAAACATATTCACCGCCAGCGTCTCTTCTCTCACTTCACTCACTTCGCTTCACCAATTAGTTTTCCCCTGATACACATACATGCATGTTGTCATACATCTGATTCATGAATTAATTCACTCTGTCCAGTGAGCCAATGGCTTATAACTCGTCACTTTATGTGTTGCTTTCTCCTTCTCAGTTGACGCCCCCACGAAGCGAATAGAGTTTCATGTGTGAATCGCTCATCCCCGAACTGAACATAACATAACAAACGCCCAGTTGTATGTTTGTCGCCGTCTTGCTCTATTATATCTAGAATCTCCCAAGCCATTGTATACTCTCCAAGCCAATTTTGCACCCAATGGGCCATATTTCCTCCATTTATTACGCTTTTTATTTTTTATCTCTCACCGTTTAAGCTTGATGAGCTAAGAACCTTAATCAGTTTTGCATATATCTTTTTGGCTGTCTTGCTAGTATGGCAGCTGTAGATCTCTACCACGCCAGCTTCTCGAAGCAGCTATTCAACTACATACCCACAGGTGAACCGTTGTACCAATCATGGGGTACATCATGGCCGAAACGAGAGATGGGCGTTATGCTCGGTCTTGATATCGCTTCTTGTACGATACTTTTGGTTTACGTTTGCCGCGCACCGTTATCACGGTTTACTCCCCGCTGCTTACAACCGTTTGCGCAAGAACCAGCGCCGTTTCAAGCAAAGAATCGGAAATGGACCTTTTGGACACTATGTTTGCTGCTTATTGCCCTGGTAGGACTGGGTTTGGCCATCAGTTCTGCTATTGTCCACTCACAACATAAAGCTTCGTTTCTTGAGCTTGTACCATGGACTGTTGCGGCTTTGGTCACAGTTGTCGATTTACCTGTCCAAGCTCCCAAAATGTTGATGTTACAGTATTTTCTTATGATGGCAGCAACTCTCATCCTTCGAGCGATCTACTACCTCAGCTTCAAGGCAAACTCAGTCAGCCCGTTCGAAATTGGACATCTCACCCTCGAGGTTTTTGCCCTCTTGGTCATTGGAAACATGCCCCTACGGAATCCCTTTTGGGGCTCATCAGATATTGGAAACGCCCATGTCGCTCCATCAAACCACGTCCGAAGTCCTGAAGATAACCTCACCCTCTTCCAGTTCTGGACCATGAGATGGGTCAATCCCCTCTCAAAAATCGCACAAAAACGAGAGATTGCCGTCGAGGATGTATGGCAACTACCCTACGAGTTCCAGCATTGGAGGCTGTACATGGCATTTCGCAATCTCAAGGGCAAACTGCTACCATGCCTCATCGAAGCAAATGGTCTGGACCTTCTCGTCGGCACATTCGCAGCCATCCTCGAACGAGTCGCGGAAGTGTCCAATCTTCGCCTCACAAGCAAGCTCTATCAATCTCTCGACAAGAACGACCCCGCAGAAGCTGGCCTCTGGTGCATCGTTATTCTCGCCATCGACACAATCCGTCAAATCGCAAGAACATCGTCAGGATGGTACTCCCGCAAAGCCTACGAACGAAGTCGCGGTGAGACATTCATCGGCCTTTTCAGCAAACTCCTTACTAGAGCCGTTCCGGGATCTGAAATGACTGAAAAGGATCCTTCAGCTGGCGTTGAAGACAATAACGCTCCCTCAACTCGCTTGGGAAAGGTATTTAGCAAATTCTGCCGCCGAAATAAATCCAGACAAGCAGAGAAACCAACGCCAGACCATCAAGCTTCAAACGCAAAGGTAGTCAACCTAATCCGCGGGGATACCTATGAGATATCCCAACGATTCTGGGAATTCCCACGCGTCGTAGCAACACCCATTAAAGTCATCGTCACGATCTACTACCTAATCGACATAATGGGCTGGCCATCCTGCGTCGGCTTCGGCTTCATGGTGATATTCCTCATCTGCAATTCCCTCCTCGTTCGCCAGGTCATAAAACTCGAGCGTCAACGAACTGCACATTCTGATCGCCGCGCTCAGGCAGTTGCACATTTTGTAGAGGCTAGTCGCCCGCTTAAGCTCAATGGCTGGACATCCTCTTGGAGGGATCGCATTCTGAGGTTTCGGGACGTCGAGATGAGGAAGAGGCTTCATATTTCGATTGTGAACGCTACCATCTCGACGATCAATGTCTTTGGTGGTGCAGTGTACCCATTTGCCAGTATTTGCTTATACACACTCATCCTTGGGCGCGGTCTACCAAACGATGTTATCTGGCCTTCACTTCAGCTCTTTGCACAGCTTGAGGCTAGTACCAGAGAAGCCTTCGACCTTATTTCTGCAGTGTGGAAGTGCACTATTCCTGTTGAGCGTGTCAACAAGTACATGTCTGAACCAGACAGAGATGAAGACGCCTTCAGCGGCTCTCAAGACCGCGATATCGAATTCGTCGAGGCGTGCTTTGCGCGCCCGTCAACAGATCACCTTGTTCTTCGCGACCTGACTCTCAAATTCTCAACGGGTCTGACCGTCGTGCGCGGCAAAGTTGGCTCAGGCAAATCTAGTCTATTGCTTGCGATCCTCAACGAGCTGGAGCACAGAAGCGGTCAATTTCTCAGAGCCGACGAGCCGATTGCGTATGCGCAGCAACTTCCATGGTTACAGAACAAGACCATCCGAGAGAACATTATCTTCCATGAATCTTTTGATGGGGCGAGATATCGAGACGTTATTCGCGCCTGTGCCCTTCTTCCTGATTTTGCGACGTTCCCTATGGGCGATCGGACGAAGCTTGAAGAAGGCGGTATTGGACTCTCGGGAGGTCAAAAGGCACGTGTGGCACTGGCGAGGGCGGTTTATAGCAGTTGTCGCATAGTTCTTTTGGATGATCCCCTCGCTGCTTTGGATCACGATACAGCGAGATATATTGTCCAACGCTTCCTTTGCGGACCGCTTGCGAAAGGCCGAACGATTGTTCTCGTTACGCATCGAGATGATCTCGTCCTCCGACACGCTGACCAAGTCGTCGATATCAACGATGGCCACGCCCATGTCCTAACTCCAACAGAGCTGAAGGAAGAACTCGAGCATCCTCATATTTCCAACTCTGGCCCTATCGAAGTTCAGCCTCACGAAATGTCTCACGAGCAGGCATCTGAAGAAGTTTCGAGTGACAAAGGCCTTCCAGAAGAAGTCACCGAGACAGGATCTATCCCTATTGGTATCTATCTTAGGTATATGGGTGCAGGGGGGTGGCATCTGTGGATCTTTCTGGCCTTGTTTTACAGTCTATCTCGATACTGCGATATTGCCCGCGCGCGTCTACTCGAAGCTTGGGGACACGAATCTGTGAATTTCGAAACATTTGTTGAAAGCGGCTATTGGGGTCTTCCTAATCCTAATCAACACCCCCGCCCCTGGCTATTTGTCTTAGCAGGCCTATCAATCGCTCAAATCGTCTCATATGCCTCGGCCCAGGTCCTCCTCGCTTCCATCAGCATCCGCGCAGCTCAGCGTCTTTTCAGGATCGCCATCGACAGAGTCAGCAAAGCATCGTTCCGCTACCATGATGTCACCCCAACAGGTCAACTCAAGAACCGTCTCATTTCCGACATGGGCATGGTCGATGGTGGAATCCTTGCACCCCTTGAACAATTCGTGTTCAACCTGGTTGCTCTCTCCCTGAGCCTTTTCGCCATCATGACGCATCAGATCTTCCTCGTAGCGATTATCTTTGCTGTCGCCATCCTCTTCGCGTACTTCTATCGTATATACGTTCCCGCATCGCGCTGTCTTCGCCGAATGGAGATGCGATATCTGACTCCTATCATTGCCAACATTGGAGTCATGCAAGATGGCCTTGTAACAATCCGTGCTCTCAAGGTCGAAGGTCGTTTCCAGGACAAGCACTTGGAAGCTGTTGATGACTTTCAAAAACACGATCACTTCTTCTGGAGTATGACGTTCTGGCTCGACTCTAGAATCGGTATGACTTCAGCCATTATGCGAACCATTCTCGTTCTCTCCATGGTATATATGGGCACACCAGCCAGTGCAGTCGGTTTTGTTTTGACACAAACCAACATCGCCATGATCGCCGTGCAGCAACTATGCGAGAAATTTGCAGCTCTTCAACTCGACGCTGTATCTCTCGAGCGTGTCGACGCTTTGAATCGCATTCCTGAAGAACCCAGCGGTGAAATCGAGCCTCCCCAAGACTGGCCCAGACCATGCGACAGCGTGCGTTTCCAGGATATGTCATTCAAATACGCCGACGACCTCCCCTCAGTTCTGGATAACGTCTCATTCGAAATCCCTGGTGGCTCAACATGCGCAGTTCTCGGTCGAACAGGCTCCGGCAAATCAACCATCGCAAACGCTCTCCTCGTAACACAAGCACCATCCTCCGGGGTCGTGACAATCGGTAGCATCGATCTCGCGCACGTCGACCGCACAGCCCTCCGCAACCGCGTGACCTTCATCCAACAAGACCCCATCCTCTTCCCGGGCACACTACGCGACAACATCGACCCAGAAGCCAAATTCTCCGATCAAGAATGCACCAACGCTATTCATCGCGTTCTCGGTACTGACTGGGGTCTAGACACCCGCATTGACGCGGGCGGGAAGAACCTAAGTCAGGGGCAGAGACAGCTCGTGGGTATATGTCGAGCTGTTTTGCGAAGAAGTGGTCTTGTCATTCTTGATGAGGCGACGGCGTCGATTGATCGGGGGACTGCGGCGACTGTGCAAAAAGTCTTAAGGCAGGAACTTAAGGAGAGTACTGTTATCACGATTGCGCATCGGTTGGAGGCTGTGGAGGATGCGAATTGGTGTTTGAGGTTGGACGGAGGGAGGGTGGTTAAGTGTGGGCCGGCTGACGATATAAGGAGCAATGTTGGGGAAACTTCTGATACTTAAGGAAAAGCTGTTGCTATTTATTGACATTTAAGGGTTATAGTTTGGATGGAAGGGAAAATATTGAAGCGAAATTGACTATATACACTGATCGCCTTAAGTTCGTGGCAAGAGATTGGGGGGCCTGCCGATTCGTTTATAATGAAGACTTATGATAGATTGGGTAGACTGAAGCTGATTAGAGAGAGAACCAAGCCTCAAGTATTGCAGACTTCTGTTACCATCATGCCAGATCATTTACGACACAATAAGATGAGAAGCCGCATGAATGGTAGACAACCATGAAATGAATCATTTGTGGTTAAGCTTCGCAAGCAGGCATCTACGCAATCTGTTTGTTACTCGCATTACACAGACTATCCGGCATAGAGATCTCATGATGAAAGTTCAGCCTCATTTGACGCGCATGACTCCTCTGGCCAAGTTTTGTCTAACGAGAAATCTCAAGCTGGACTTAAACATCTCACAAGCATCAAGCAGACAACATCACGTTGCCTTTACAGTCAGGTGCATGGACCAAACATTGGAAATGAAAGCAAACTTGGCTATCATGTTTCACCGTCTTCCCCCATCTGAGTCGCTTGTCGCATCAACCAAAGGAAATTCAAGACTTTGGGGGTTTGCAACATCGGGATGTGGAGACACGACATGACGTGCGGTAAGCGGGCCAGTCAAAATCATGAAATTAACGATTGAACCCTCAGGGATGAGTCTCTTCCGGGTATAATTTGACAACAGGGAAGCGTTCCGTTTTATACCGTGCCTCTGATGGAATAACCACAAGGCAAATACAATAACAGAGCACTCTGGAATTCAAGAAAGAAGCAAAACGCCAAGATATTGTTCAGAACATAGACCACAACTGTAGAATTCACCGTCAACGTCCAGCGGAGAGCATGTCCGCCGTGTCGGCTACGACCTCACGGTCGCGGCTCCGCGAGTGGGACCGTCCTTTCCGATTCTCTCGGAAGCGCTCAGGGACCTGAATGTGCCTCTAACCAATCACGCCTCACATCCGAGTCTCCGAAACTCCGACCTCGAGGTCCGAGTTCATATGGAAACATGGAAGGCATATAACATCGGCATCTATCCGTCCCTCACCTTACCAATCTTATAGATCGTAGTCTATCGGAATAGCACGGAAGATTAAATCTCACTATTCCGCGGTTCAAAGGGGGACTTATATTCTTTCTTCATCGGCAATTGATTACCACTCCGTCAAAGACGGCAGTGCTAGAGTCTTTACCCGACCTTGCACCGGTGAAGTATTTCCGGAAATTTATGACAATATTTCTTTTAAAAAAAACAAAAGAGAGATGGAAATCGTAGGCTGAGTCACCTGCAGACCTCGGCAAACCTCGGTCATGCGCTTCACCTTTTTGTCTCTTTTAAAGTATTTTCCCCTTGACGACGGACGATGGCCGTTTGGAGAGGGTGTGAATCTTGACACAAGGTGTGTGGCTAGACACAAAGGCTGTGGGGGATGGCAATTGGTGGCAGCTACCGTTGATCTGATGAAAGAGGATAGCAAGAGAACCAATAGTAGAAAAGAAATCCTGTGTGAAGCTCGTGATCATGAATACGTAAATTCTTCACCTGTCATGATACTCTGCTTCTCCTCATGAATAAAGTTGATTATCTAACGTGGACCCCGCAATATCACAAGCTCGGCAACCCGTCGGTAAAAGTCCATCGACGTCACTGCTCCTACAGCTCAATCTTTCACCGAGCTCCAACGAGTGAGCAACCTACAATTGAGTCATCTTGAGCTCGTGATCACCAAGAGCATTTCCTTACAAGTGTAGCATGTGCTACTGCTTTTTCAAGGTGAACGTCTGCCCTTTCAATTCTCGGCCGCATGGAATGATGCTCTACACCCTGGTCCTCCGCCTGCCCGGACCACTGGTGGGGCTTTGCGTCTCGGTCTAAAGAAACCCAGAGCTGAGGGCCGACGTCAGAGTTTGTAGGAATTGTTTGTGAGTGTTTGAGTTCGAGTTCTTGTGTTGGTTTCTGGAAGGGGTTTAGGGGAGTTGCATGTGAGAGGGACGGCATCTGAGGGTGTGAAGGCATAAATTTCCATACCATGAGATGAGAATACACCCTTGGAGTCAATCATACGAACCCCAAAGGCATTCATCTTGAATGTTGAATAATACATAGAAGTACAAACATGATATAATACCAATTCACCATCACACCTTCAGATAGTCACCCGCCAATTCACGTCTCGTAGCCAAGGCTTCCTCCGAGGTCTTCCATTTACCCCCAATCCCGTTCCCGTCCATTCCCCAACTCCAACTTATTTTCCCCGTAATCTAGTTCACAATGTGGGGTTCTCCGGACTTCAATCTGAGGTGTGTAAGTATTAGACCCTCTATCCCACTACTAGACTCGGTCCATCACCGACATGGATCGTGGTCATGGCATATGCTGCTACCTCCTACTACTACAATTCTTTTAAATTGTTTCCCTCATCCCGCTCCCATCTCCGCTCCTGTTCTCGTTTTTTTCTCTTCTTAGCCCTCTCTTTGCCTTTTTGTCCCTTTCTCTCTCGTGTGTTCCTAAAAGCTAGACCATCCCCCTTGGACCAAGTAAATAAAACCTCCACCGATCCGAACCTCGGCTCAACGACTCGGCGCAAACTCTCGGATTTGAATACAAACGCTCGTCTACTCGGCGCAAGATCGACCGAAAGATCAATTCCGTCGCAATGGCTTCAAAGAATGGAAATGGCAAGAAACAGCCGCCCTCGGCGGCTGTCAACCTCATTGGTATGTCGCAAACAAAAAAAGAAGCCAATTTCTCTGGCGCAAAACTGTTGTCTAGTCACTACATGAGCAAAAGCTAACATGAATCGCAGCTGGTGGTGGTGCTGGTATGATGGAAGCTCTCGCGTGCCATCCTCTCGGTAAGCTCCAGTCGCAAACCCAAAATGCACCCAAAAAAAAAAAAAACCACTAACATGTGAACAAAAGACACAATCAAAGTCCGCATGCAGCTTTCAAGACGCGGGCGCCAACCAGGTGCCCCCAAGCGCGGCTTCATTGGTACCGGCGCCGCCATCATCGCAAAAGAGACACCCCTAGGTCTCTACAAGGGTCTCGGCGCTGTTCTCACGGGCATTGTGCCCAAGATGGCCATCCGCTTTACTTCGTTTGAATGGTACAAGCAACTGCTAGCCGACAAGAACACTGGTCTTGTTTCTGGAAAAGCTACCTTCATCGCTGGTCTATCAGCCGGAGTCACAGAAGCCGTCGCTGTCGTGACGCCCATGGAGGTTATCAAGATTCGTCTCCAGGCGCAACACCACTCCATGGCGGACCCTCTCGACGTTCCCAAGTACCGTAATGCCGCGCATGCGCTGTACACTGTTGTTAAGGAGGAAGGTTTCGGTGCGCTGTATCGCGGTGTGAGCTTGACGGCGTTGAGACAGGGTTCTAACCAGGCCGTCAACTTTACTGCGTACAGCTACTTTAAGGATTGGTTGAAGAAGTGGCAGCCTCAGTATGAGAACACAAACCTGCCCAACTGGCAGACTACTCTTATTGGTCTTGTTTCTGGTGCTATGGGTCCCATGAGCAACGCTCCCATCGATACTATCAAGACTCGTCTGCAAAAGGCTACTGCTGAACCTGGAGTTAGCGCCTGGACACGTATTACCCGAATTGCTGGAGACATGTTCAAGTGAGTCACCTCTCATCATACAAAGAATCTTATCATACTGACTCTTTACAGGCAAGAAGGAGTTCACGCTTTCTACAAGGGCATCACCCCCCGAATCATGCGTGTCGCCCCCGGTCAGGCCGTTACTTTCACCGTCTACGAGTTCCTCAAGGATAAGCTAGAAAAGAGCAACATTTCCTTAGTCGGCGGCAAGTACGAGGAGTAAATCAGAGGCTACACCCAAACATCATCATTATAGCTGCAAGTTCTTCCTTTTACGCAAAAGGAAGAGAGCCAGCGAACATATACCTAGGAAGCCGCTTGTATCGTCTCGGTTTCTAATCGATCCACAGTACAAGTTGCTGTGACGGAAGCTGAAGAGTCGGTCTGAGACGGCACTGTGAGAGGAAGGGCAAAAGAAAAAGAAGGAAGAAGAGTATAGAAGGGGACAAGTATACCATGCATTGGAGTGAAGGGCGGCTTGGGTTCTTATTGCGTGCATGCATAAATACCAGCATTTGTAGCTTGGCCAATTGACTTTTTTTGTGTATCAATCTCAACGTTTATCTAAACCCGTTTCAAACTGTAGGCGCTGAAGAGGCAAGGCGATTCTAGTACTCAGACTCATCGACCAGGTCGCTTCGGTCGGCTAAAGCCCTGTCGGGCCGCAACCTTGGGATGCAAATCGTCCAGCACCGACTGCTCGGTAATCTCACTAGGCTCCTCGACCTCAAACTTCTTCTCAAGCTTAAGACCGGCCTCCCTCTCAGCGACCTCCAGAACGGAACGCTTCATCAGGGGGTACATCATTCGGAACTTAATGGCCTTGTTTCCGGGTGTTGACGGGCAGGTGTAGAAGAAAAGAATGGGGCTCGACTCGGTACCGTTATGTGTGTGAGTATAGCGGTAGAAGGTGAACCGCGGCTCAGTTGAGGAGATGGCCTTGGTGAGTTCTTCTATGCCGCTTGGAATGGGTGCCTCGGGGACGAGCTCCACCACCTCGGTATCGGGGTTGATTTTCTGGAGGGGTTAGTTTTTGTGGGATCCGTTGATGTTTTAATACGTACCAGCATTGTCACGGTTCGGCCGCCGTCCTGGCCAACCTCTTTCAGAGCAACAACGGCATCTTCTGAGATGGGCATAGCAAAGTTCTTGCTCAGATGAATCTCCTTATGACCTGTTCCTGACCCGGCCTCCTGCTCAGCGCGCTTGACCTCGCCCAATTGCTGCTCCTCTTCTGTGAGAGGGGCATCCAGCTTATTATGCGCATCATGCTTCTCGAAGCCCTTCACGCTCAGCTCTTCTGCAGTTGTAGCAAAGATAGTTTCTCGGAAATGTTCTGTTCCCAGCTCACGCACAAAGGTCAGGCGTGTCGACGCGAATAGCATCTTTTGGCGCACTTTGGCCGAGTCGGGGACATAGGTGATGGCTAGGAATCTAGGAGCGGTGTCGTAACGACGGAGGATAATGTAGAGAGCAGCATCGGGCTTTAGGTGAGGCTCAAGGCCAGAGAGATTATCGGAGAATGAGCTTGATTTCGAAGGGATTGTAGCAACGGGGACAAGAGCCTCCTTCTCAATGCTTGCGAGAAGACCAAAGGTATCGTCCGATGATAGCAACGAGTTGAACTGGTCCTGCAGCTCCTGAGAAGCTGCAATCGTTAATACAGGTCTATTGATAGAGGCGCTATATTCTTACCTGATATCCCGGACTGCATTTTGTCTATTTCATGGATTGTAGGTGTAGGTATTGATGTTGTCTTGTGTTGATCCGTCGTCAGCTCTACCCCGCCACACTCCCCTGCGTTGGCACTTGGAGCTCCAGTGGGGCCGCCATTCATGCATTGATGAACGTCAGATGCCTCATTCTGTTTACCCTATAGCTTCCCCTTCTCAAAGCTCTGGTTCAAGTTAATCGCGTGTAGAAAGTCTTCGTTGAGAAGCATATAATATCAAGGATAACATAGCTGAAGTCTAAAGTTCTTATGATACAACAAGAGGGAGAATGTCGTTCTCGATAGCTTTAGCTCAATAAGAACTAAGAAATGTGACGATTTTGAATACGGTGTTACTCAAGGTTAATACGAAGATTGAATATGGAACATCGAAGTGATAGTGGGGATAGAACAAAGAACAATGGTCATTAGTGTGTCCATGGTGATGGAGATTTAGAAGATTTACGCTTATGTATTTAAAAGTCTTCCAAATGTCGTGTCACCAGATTGACACAGTCACTGTCTAATCACCGCGCTCTATGCTGTAAACAAGCACTCAAGAATAAGACGATGCATCAACGGACCACATCAATTGATTTGGTAGAATTCGATCTCAATCTAACGAACTACCAAACTTTAAAAGCTCTTCGGGGCCTTTTCCCTGCTCACACTAAAATATTGTACACTGCTGACCTACACAGCCCAAGATTACCTGATACCAACCACAGTACCATTCAACTGCCTACACATTGTTCCCGTTTGGTAACCCCATAGAGCACATGAATACGAAGTTGATCCAGTATGCCTCCACGTTAAATGGCGACCATGGCGATAAGGAGCAGACCACCGAGCGTGGGCAGCATTCCGATCTCGAACCGTCCCGACTCTGACACATTTACCTGGCTTGGTGCCACTGAGGGGAGAGGACCAGTCTCTGTCAACAAGGTCTCACTTTCAGAAGGCTCTATTCGAGACTTGGGCGGAATTCCTCGCGCCTCCCATGTTGAAGTCGGAGCACTGGCTGCTGGGATCAAAGGAGATACATTCTCAGGCCCCGTAAGTGTAGATGGGGTCAATTGTGAAGGTGTCTGCTGAGGCTGCTCGGGCGAGGTCACAGGCGGATCGACTGGGACTGAAATCGACGAGGAAGGAGTATCCGATGCCACCGGGGGCGGCTGGATTGCTTCAGTTGACAGAAGAGGAGGCTGACCAACCTCACCCTGAGGGATGGGTGTACCTGGTAGCGGAGAAGATGTCGCCACGGGAAGTGCGTCAGAAGCAAAAGAAGCCTTTGGTGACATGATGGGAGGTGCAGCATTGATAGACATGGGCTGATTCAGCGGATTTTCCAGCTGAGGCACAGGTTCGGAAGCTTGAAGCTCAGCCGGTTCGACGATGAACAAGTTGGAAATGCTGGGGGTGCCCTCGGAGCAGATTCCACCACACATGGGAGAGTTAGGATCTTTGGTACACGGGTAGTTGCAGGAGTGTTCGTCGACCGACTTGATGGCATTGACATCATCTCCGCAACGGCAGGCACTGGGCTTGTTAGACTTGATGCAATGACTTCGTGTCGACGACTTACTCAGGAGACACCGCGGCAAACATATGGCCAGCACAAGCGGCCTGGCATGTTTCAGGAGTCAAGATGCCGTTAGGAAGCGGAACTGGGTTACTGAAACCAGCAGCATCGACAGTGGCACAGCCCCAGTACTTAAACTGCTCTCCATAAGATGTTTGGCCGAGGGCAGCCGTGACGCCAAAGGCAGCGACCAGGAGATGAGATAGCATGATGAAGTAAATGGAAGACGAAATGTAGGTGAAAAATTGAACAAGAGGAGTTTCGCGGTGCAGGCTGATGGTTGGGGTTGTGATTGATCCCTGGCCTGGAGAAGACGGAAAGGAAAAAGTAAGGGAGAAGAAAGAAGATGGGGAAGTAAAGAAGGCTGTTGAGGGCGTGCTCCGCGCGTGGTTTGGGAAGGAGGAGCAGTTCCATTTGATATGGCAGGAATCGTGATCGCACCTTCCACTCCTGCCTTCCCTGCCCTGATCCCACGGCCGAACTCCAGCTTTGATTAGGACCGATAACGTACACATTAACATGGTAAGGCAAGAAGGAATTCTTTGTTCAATTCATACCTTACTGAGAGCGAAAAGCCCTGACTATTTGACCCTAGTCTTTTGAACACCAACTCCGAAAACGCCGTCTAGTATCAATATTCATCAGGCCCTAGTATCCGTATACTCCAAGCCAAACTTCACACCATGAGTTTGATGCGGCAGACAAACAACATACCACTCGTACCAATATGAATGATTGTGCCGGCGCCTACTTCTCCGTCGAGTCATCAGGCTCAGTTAACACGATCGCAGGCGTTCCCGCCGCGATTGGAGCATCACGCTCTAATGTCACCGGGCTTTGGCCAGCCGATACTGCTCCAGCCGCCTCAATGACCCTCTAGTTCGCCGTCGGGGCTGGCGGTGCTGGCGCTTGAGTCGTCGTAGCTGCTGGTGCTGTAGAAACAGTTTCTCCTTGGGGCTCCCATGTCCCACCATTCTTCTCCGCAAGATCCCGCATGGCTTTCGCGTCAAGCTTGTTGAAAAGAGTAGCGATCTCAGCAATGTCGCGGTCAATTTGCTCCTCCTTCTCTTTGCGGTGCTCGTCAGCTCTATCGAGGGGTCCAAATACCCAGAGCTCCTTGAGTGTACGTGTCAGAGCAAGAAGCTCTTTGATGCTTTCGTACTACAGCATGTCAGATCAGGCAACCTCATGAAGCATTGGCAGCTTACCAGTTCGTCAAACTTTCTTTGTGTCCTTATGCCAGCAGCTGCCATTGCATCGGGATCTCTGTAGTTGACCTTGTTGGCCTGCGCTTCAAAGTCACCCTTGTTTTCCTTGTCCATACCATGGACAGTAACGGAATTCATAAGATCGCGGTAGCTTCTCAGAATGTCGGATATGATCTTGTTGTGCTTGTCTGAGTGATGTTAGCGATGTAATAATATTCGGTCAAGATAATCTTACCCATCAAATTGGAGGGAGCTGATGCATCCATTTTGAATGACGTATCCTTGATAGTGGGTCTGGTTTGAGAGTACTGCACTTTGAAATGCCTTAATGGATGACTGCAAGTGTGATGTGGACAAAGCTGTGAATGTGTTGTTGAAGGTGAGCTGCAAGCTTGAGTTGAGCTTGAATCAAAGAAGTGGGGGTGGAGCTTTGCTTCCGAGGTGGGGGACCGAGAGTCCAGGTAGAGCGAGCAACGGGAAACTCATTCTACCATGTAAGCGACAAACGAACTAATAATAAAGCAAGTATGTGATAGGAGATCTAGCATAGGTACCGAGAATAGCACTAGCTGGCTCGTTGACTAGTTGACTTTCGCCCCTTGACTGAAATTCTCAGGTCCTTTTTGCTCTCTGAAGCCAGGTGTAGGCAAGTATGAAAAGCGATTCTACATGACAAACAACACCCGCATAAAGTTCAAATGGGAAACAAGGGTAAAAAGTGTTCATTTAATATGGATCTTAAGATATAGCATAAATTATAATTTTGATAGAACGAGATCGACTCCGTATTCGATCTTAGTCTAGGGGCCAGGACACGTTGAGTGGAATGTGATAACTCTTTACGTGTCAACACTACCTAACTTTAATTTCCTTATCATCGCGAATGCAAATGCCATACGTATGCTCTTTTGAATGCCCTTTTCAATTATCCCATGATAATGTTACAGAAACCTCTGCTCGGTGCAGACATAACAGATTGCCCAACCCAATCCTAGACGCCCATCCCATAACCAATAATTCCAGAAACCCAGAAGCAAGGGATACCTGTACTTCCCTTTCGTCGAGACACGTCCCATGAATGGCCCCGAATTAAACGTGCAGTGCAGAACCTCGAGAAAACCCCATCATTCGTAAATTTCCTGTAGGTGACGCGAACCCATTATTATTGATCCCTCTTATTTATGGTTGTCCTTTCCAGCCTCGGTTTTCTCCTTTCCATCCGAGCTGTGGCCAACCCTTGGGAAGGGTTGAGAAGGGAGGGAGTGTGTATTGACCTTCACACTTATCTGCCTCGCACTTCAAATCGCACATGCCATAGTTCTGGCAGTAGCATTCGGCGGCGTTTGGACAGTGGACTGAATCTTTGCCAAAGATGACTGCAAAAAGTTAGTTTCTCGACAATTCATTGAGGTATAGGGTTTGGCAAACGTACTGTGCCACGAATATTCCAGGACTCTGCCGCTGAGGTCATCTCCCAAAGCAGATACAATCAGCCACTCACGGAATCGCACATATTCTGCGCGAGGACGTAGATGAATGGTCTCTCGGCGAACAGCGAACTGTGAGCAACATGTAACGCCGACTTCTTCAGGAACCTCAAGACTGGGGAACAGTTCCTGGAAAGCGGCCTTGTAAACATGACGGGCATGAATAGGCTCGCCTTCCTTTGCAGGTGTTTCATCCTTGATCGGTCGAATCTCAGCAGGGCAACCGAGGACCCAGACACATCGCAGGTTGGCATATCCAACCTTCTTCAGATTATCGAAGCGGAAGCTTTGGAGGAGAGGGAGAGCGTCGTAGTCGGGGTTATCGTTGTGCCATTGGAAACGCTCGGCGTGGTGGAAAATAATGTTACCGGGCAGGGAGTCGTATCGGTCAATGATGTAGCTGCAGGCAGAAATATCAGCATCAGAAAAGTAAAATACGTAGCAAAAATACATACGTCAGAAAGACCATGGCCTCGCGACCCTTGTTCATGGGCACAGTGAGCTTGGCCTTGTTGTCGTCGACGACGTAGATGTTCTTCTTCCATTCAGGGAGATATTCATCAAGCCACGAAGTATTTTCATGCTTCATGCTTGCGACCACCATTTCGACATCGTTGTCGCCAAGGGCCATATGAGAGTAATCATTTCTGTGTTTTCGCGCCGGCGTACTCGAGGGTAAAAGACTGTCGCGGAAGAAGTAGATAAAGATGACGAAGAAGACAAAAGCACCGATGGTGTTGGTGCGATTCGTACGCTGTCGAGGACTCCAATGGCCAGCCATGATGAAACAATGGCGGTCGATATGGGCGTGCGGAGAAGGTGAAATTCGAAAGGCAATGAGTGTTTTGAGCAGCGAGAGAGAAAAAATGAGAGTCGAAAGGATCGGACTTGAAGTTGGAGTTGAAGCAAGGGTTGACAATACTCGGAATAGTCAGGCACTTTGATCTTAGGGGGTCTTTTGCATTATCCCTTTATTGGGATGGGGTGACGGGGAGCTTCCCTCGCCCTTGGACGGGGCTGTCAGCCAGACCAGACCCTTCAACGCCGCCAGTGGCTTGGCCGCATCTGGTGGATCGATCGTCTTGATTGGGTCCCTTGTGTTAGTGCGGGAAGCAAGCCACTGACTTCAACAATGAAGAAGATCAGGGACTATTTTCTTCGTCTGCGTCATTGAAGGTCATTGGAATGAATTTATTGTTGATCTTGAACTCTTGTCAATTACTACACTCACAACGGCCAAAGAAGAAGATTAACCTTTCATGTGTGACGGGTGAAAAACCGGCGAAACCATGACGACACGTTCTCAGAGATTGGGTCACCACGTAGCTTTAAAGCCACCATACCAAGCCATCAAGCTCAATCTGATAAACTTCAAACACTTCTTTTCAGTTATTCAAAATGTCGTTAAGGATCAAGAAACCCGACGAATATGGTTTTGGACGTCTCCAATGTCTGTGCGAAGCTGGGTCTTCACAACATGATTTCGACATTGAGACCCTCTCTGTTTTACCGTCGCTTCAGCTTTCATCAGCTCAGCCCTATAAGTGACCAGTCAGCCATATCATCGCCAGCTTAAGGCCAGGCTTCAAAACGAAGCAAACCAGAAATTGGTTATCAAAGATAACCAAAGAACCCCAAACCGTACACGAATTCATCCTGGTGAATCACGTTCAGAAACACGAGGTCGAAAAAGATTACAGGCAATGAATTGAGCAACAAGCTCAAATCACCATTGGGGTCGATCGAGTATTTCCCCAGACTAGGTACATGAACGATCAAGTGGTCACACATTGACACAAAGAGCACAATATCGTGCCGGGTGGCCGCTCAATTGGCATCTCGGACACGAAGCTTACAATGTGAAGATCTCAAAGGACCACCGCATTTAAACATCCTCCTTGTAAGTGTTTACGATCTTTGCACTAATGAACATAGAGCCCAAGCTGACTACATGGTGGGCCTCGAAGATTTCGTGCCCCTACTCAACTCGAGCTGTATTGGTGACACAACCCAGAACTTCTGGATGGATTCTGTCCCATAACCTGAGCTACCAGCTTCGATGGCTCCCACGTCTGTGACCGAATCCTCAGGGCCCTCCATCATTGCTTATGGAAGCTGCCTCTGTGGTATGCTCGATACCAGTTAAGTCTAGGGTTCTTAGGAACGAGTTCTGCGCGTGGCCTTCGAATCCGGTATTGTTCTCGTCCGTCTTGGTTCCCAAGTGTGATCCAAAGGGGCTGTGTCACGACACAGCACTGCAGATGAACTCAGCTGCTTACAAGAGACAAATCAGCTCAACTGGATGGCCTGGATATCTCCGAGTCTATTATGTATGGAAGTCAATGTCTGAAGGAAAGGGTATCGGCATCATTGATACCAAGGACCTCGTCGAAGGCTCTCCTTGGTACGAACAAGCCAGTCCGAAGCCTTGGATTTCAGAACTCGAGCCCCGAGGCATCTTTGAGTAACCGGACCAGATTGAGGCTCAGACCTGGTTCATCTCTGCATCTCAGCCTCGGCTACATGTGCAGCAACGCATCAATATTTGCAAATGAGAAAAGACATCTTCGTATGCCGGGACTCTGCCGATTCGCGGCGTACGAAAAAATCCAATCTCCTGCAAACTCATCCTGTCTCAGCTAGTGCTTATTACGAAGCCGTCCTGTACCATCGTCCAATCCAAGACCCATGTAATTCTCCGCGCCATTGACAGACTAATTTGTGCCCTAACGTGAAGGGAAAGGTTTGAGGCTGACGATGAAACGAAAACATCAGTCTCATGTCTTTAGTCAGGTAACTCAAACGACGGTGAAAAGTATTCATCTGGGAAAGAAACAGTTCACGGACAGGAGAAGATCCTCAGGTGAGTTTTGGAGGCTTTTGTTTTCTTCATGGAAAGTCAATGGCTCGTGACAGGGCACGGTTACGGGGTCCAAGAAAGTCCGGGTTCGCAATGGTCTCCTTTTCGCGGGATCACTTTCGCCAAGGAATTTAGGACTCGTATATCAAATGAAAGCCCTGTATTTTATGACTCTGGGCCTTCAGGATGCACAACCCGTGGAAGTAGATGACCTTAGTCCTCGGTTAAGAAGGAATAGTAATCACATTTTGCGCAGATTCTTAAAGTGATCCTTCACAGATGCATTATACTGGAGATGAATCACGGAGGGCTACTTGCAATATTTCAGCTGACCGCATGTTGGTGAGGCATGAACCTTACAGGATCGTTGTCCATGTCACGACCCTTGTTTGACAACATGGGCTAAACCATGGGTCCTAGCTGTTCCCTTCTCTACTCCGTACATCGCCTCATATTCATCGGATTAACTACAGAGTGAACAGTCCAGCACATCCACTCGACCGCAGAATCAATGGCCGCAGGAATGCAACCTGCAGTGGCAATGAACTCGAAAATTATAACCAAAACGAATAATCGCGCGGATAGGACTTTTTCTGCACTGCAGCAGCCAAGGATTAGGTGCAGATGCTTGTGGGATTGAACAGGCGAACAATCTTACTTGCATCGACGCGAATTACTAAAAAGCCAAGGCACAAGAGAGACTTGGCTCTGGGGGACCTCGAATTAAGCTACAATACTGATCAACAGACGGACTCACTAGAAAAAGATCAGAGAAAAAGCTTAGTATTCTAGTGCAACGTGTATCCCGCAGTGGAGACTGGAGATTTTCCAAGAAATTGCTCCGCAAGGATCTGAGGGCTGTGCTGGACTGTGAAGAATACTGTGTGTGAAAATTGCAGGAAGTGAAGCGAGAGTTGATCAAACAAAGAAATGATTGCCATATGATCAGAATTATGAGTGATTATGCGTTGGCAGTAATGTGTCTCTATTCTTCAATGAGAGGACAAAGGATACACGGCAAGAGTTACGGATTCATCACCAATAAGGTAACGACTCTCGTATAAATTTAGATGATTCAGCGGAGTCAACAGAACTTTAGTTACGAGCCTAATTCTACCGCCGTCTCCCTAGTCCAAGAAAGGGGAACAGCAAAGGACCGTGAATGTCTCTCGTCCAACGTTGCCCATTGGATCCAGATGTTCTTTGACGTCCGATGGGGGCTGTGCAGCCTATTTTTTTCTTCTCGCTCACAGATGCCCCATTCGTTTGGCAAGGGATAGTAGGCTTTGTTACTCATAGTGGAAGCTTGACCACGTCACGGACCTTTTTTTATAAAAACAGCCAATTGAGGGCAAGGCGAGAGTCATTACACTGGCAAATTCCTTGAATGTCCTGACTTGGCTATTAGGCGCCCCCTGGTTCTACTAAACACGGGAATAGGACTTCAACAGCAGCGCGCAACGGTTTAGCAGAGGGCTTTGTTGGACGTACGGAAGTGCGAATAAGGTGTCAGGGCTCCAATTAGATTTCGGCCCCCTGAAACTCGCATGCTATTGCCATCCCGTTCCATCCATCATGATCGATCAGTGTCTCGCCATCCCCTAGAACTTTCGATCGTCCGTTGTGTTGCTCATTACATAATGCATCGTACTTGTGCAGTGTAACACACTTGCATGCTCTGCGTCTCAGAATTAGACAAGGCGTTTGAGTTCACCAAACAGAGGCAAGGAGGTTGTGTTTCTGATGATCACAACAACCAACTGAGTCTTAGTGACGAATCGTGTTCACTCGTGCGAAATGTTATGCTCAACTTGTTTATCCTGTCTTTTGCCGCCCACAAAGTAAGAAAAACCAGCAAAGGTAGCGTGCATTAGAGGGGGCAAGCTGTGTTTCAAATTCTAGTCAAGCGTTGAAGGCCTCGACCAGGTAGTGCTGACAGCTGATGGAGTCCACGGAGGCCGTTATAACTGGAGTCGGGTACGACAACAGCACAGTATGAAAAGGTTTTCCCCACTAGAAACGACTTACACATGGAGGCATTGGAGGGACTCTTTAGTGCTTTTGCCCAGGCGGGCCCTGCCGCTGAGACCACAAAATTTAGAAGCGGCGGCGCCGGTGTGGTGGCCATGAGCCAATAGGGGAGCGAAACGCCAGAACGTTACAGGGGGCTTCTTTCTGGGACCCTGGCTTGGAAGCGTTCCTGAGTGGCGGCGGCATTGAGACCACCTCCACTTAGCTCTTAGCTCCAGGTTGTTTGCTGGTGCTTCCTCCTTGCTGGGAATGGATGCTCTCCCGATGAGCGATGAGCTTCAATCCCCATATGAGGCCAAGAACGTCCCCGTCCATCCTGTCCACTTTCTTTCTTTCCTCTTCCGTGATTCATTACATACATTAATACCCAGGCCCCTCCCCCGTGTGTGCATCTGCTTTCGTCCGATTTCTCCCCATTCTCACTCTCGTTTGTGATAAACTGATTCCTATTGCTCTTAGCTTTTCACTTGAGCATCCTCTCACTATTTCTCATCTTTTCGACCGGTTGAGTTTCCTTTCACCCCTACACGCCTGCTGGCAGGATCCTGTTCTCCCATCTTTTGAATACATCAACCCTCGAACGAGATAATCGGTATCATGGGTGATAGCTATTCCGCAACTTCTGGCCATACAGCCACCACGGCCGTCACTCGACCAACAATTGACACCAGCACTGAGGCCCAGGAGAAGCCTCACTCTCCCAATAATGACCCTACGCGTCTCCAGAGCATGGATGGTCCCGACCAGAAGCGCCTACACAGCCTCGAAATTCCCCTTGACAATGTTCGCTCTCCCCCTTCACCCGCTGTCGGCGTCAACCCAGCTCTCTTCCGCAAGCAGACCTCTCTCGACATTGACGATTACTTTACTGGCCCTCGTGATATCCAGAAGCACTCGAAATGGCCTCTCGTCATGCAGATGCACGGCTCCATCATGCCCAAGTTGATCATTCCCCTGGTTGCCATTGGCGCTTGGTCGACTGCCATTACGCTGATTCACAACAAGGTCCATGATATCTCCGTCAACTCAGTTCTGCTCACCATTCTGGGTTTCGTCGTCGGTCTTAGTCTGTCGTTCCGATCCTCGACTGCGTACGAGCGTTATGCTGAAGGTCGCCGATACTGGGGCATGCTTACTATGGCTTCTCAGACGCTGGGCCGTGTCTTCTGGATTCATTGCAAGGAGATCCCAGACCAAGATCCTCGTGAAACTGTTCTCAAGAAGATTGGCGCGATGAACCTTATTGTTGCTTTTGCAGTTTCTCTGAAGCACGCCCTGCGATTTGAACCCTATAGTGCCTATCCCGACCTGGAGCACCTCATCGGTCACCTCAACACTTTCGCCAAAGATGCCACTATCGCCGACCCTGATGGTCCCGTCAGCAGGAGAAAAAATATGTTCAAATCTGTCGGAGAGTACTTGGGTGTGTCATTTGCCCAGAGCAACCCCCGTAAGGCTCTTAAGAAGACAGACAAGCCTCTCGGCAACCTCCCTCTCGAGATCCTCAACCATATTGCCATCACCATCGATAGAATGGTCGACCAGGGTCAACTCCCTGTCCCAATGCAACAGACTCTTGCTTACAACCATCTCACCATGATGAACGACTGCCTGACTGGCTGTGACCGAGTTCTCAACACCCCTCTTCCCATCGCTTATACTATTGCCATTAGCCAGATCACCTTCGTCTACGTCTTCGTCCTCCCCTTCCAACTCGTTGCAACTCTCGACTACATCACAATTCCTGCTTCTGTTGTTGCCGCTTATATTATTTTCGGACTTCTATTTATCGGCCAGGAAATTGAAAACCCCTTCGGACACGACGTCAACGATCTTCCTCTTGAGATCTACTGCGATCAGATTGCGGCTGATCTGGACATTATTGCGTCTCATGATAAGCGCGAGCCGGATTCTTTCCTCCTCAGCCACAACAGCATGCCTCTCTACCCCGTCAGTACTGCTTCTGCCAACGCCTGGATGAAGCGAAGTGACGAGAAGCTTCGTCAGACCATCAAGGACAAGCCCAACACCATGTTTGAGTGGCGCAAGGAGATTGCCCGCAAGAAGGCGAACGGTGGCAAGTTCGGCACAAACGACATGAAGATGAACCCTGGAGACCACAACGTCTAGATTTTTCATTGTTATACCCCTCTAATGCATGTTGATTAGACGTCTCGAGGGAGTTGTCTTTCAACTACGGCGCATAAAATAAGCTATGTCAGTTTCGGTTCTTTATTAATTTGGGATGGTTTGCTATGGAGGACCTCAGAGGGGTTACTTCGTGTTAAGTGTGAAAAAGGTTCGGCAAATATCACTGGGTGTTTTACATGGTCAGCAATAGCGTTCAAGTCTATTCAATCTTCAATACAAATTGATCTAAAGAATTGGTTACTCCCCTGTAAATGCTTGAAAAGTGCGTGTCTATTTGACTGTGACTCAATAGTAAAGTCAGATGAGGTTGATCATATCTTACCATGGCCTCACATGGAGGGGTAAAATCGGAGCGGAATTTCAGGGTAACCGTGCCCCGCGATTTTTCAAGCAAGCTCTGCACTGGGACCTCAGCGAATGATGACTCGCAGCAAAGAATGGAAAGAGTCAAAGCCTTTTTTTGTTAACCCTTGAGCCCACTTGACTCACACTCACTCGCTCGCTCCGAATCGCCATTGATGCTCGCGCGGCGCTGTACTCCCTCCACCTTTTTTTCTTCTACTTCTTGTCATCTTGTAACATCCTCTTTGCCATTGCGACGATCCTTTGTACAGAATCGTCCTCTTTCTCTATTGTCGACTCGCCAGTCCCCGCGACAACCAACATTGTATCGCGACTACAAGTACCCCTCCGCCATAAAACATATTCGCACCATGGCGACTGACGCCAACGCCCTCGCCGACCAGCTCCAGCAGCTCGGTCTCGAGAACATCGAATCTTTCCCTGGCTGTCACCCTGATACCAATCCCGTCGATATCTACCGTTCACACATCACAAGCCTCCTGGCGCCGATTACTGGTGTTGATCCTAAGATCATCTACCCCGCCATCCAGTGGACTCAGACTCTTGATAAGGGTGATGCTATTCTTGCTGTTCCTGCCCTCCGAGTAAAGGGCAAGAAGCCTCAAGAACTGGCTGAGGAATGGGTTGCCCAGGTGAGTCGCATACAAGTGCAATTGCTGAACTACAACTAATAAAATGAAGTTCCCCGAGTCTCCTCTCATTGAGAAGCCCACAGCTGCTGGTCCCTTCATTTCCTTCTTCTTCAAGCCCAACAAGCTTACCAGCATGCTTCTTCCTACGATTCGAAAGTGTGCCAACAACTACGGCAAGAACCCCTACAACGGTCTCCGAGACCCCAACGACCCCAACTCTGGCCGAAAGCGAATGATTGTCGAGTTTTCTTCTCCCAACATCGCCAAGCCTTTCCACGCTGGCCATCTCCGATCTACCATCATTGGTGGTTTCCTTGCTTCTTTGTACGAGAGCGCTGGTTGGGAAGTTACCCGAATGAACTACCTTGGTGATTGGGGTAAGCAATATGGTCTGTTGGCTCTGGCCTGGGAGAAGTGGGGTGATGAGGAAGCTCTGAAGGCTGATCCTATTAACCACCTCTTCAACCTCTACGTCCGAATCAACCAGGACATGTCTGCTGAGAAGGAGGAGATTGCGGCCAAGAAGGCTGCTGGTGAGGATATTACTGCTCTCGAGGAGAAGTCCCTGGACGAGCAGGCCCGAAAGTACTTCCGACGAATGACGGATGGTGACAAGGAGGCTGTTGAGCTCTGGCGACGATTCCGAGACCTCAGCATTATCCGCTACAAGCAGACCTATGCCCGACTCAACATTGAGTACGATGAGTACTCAGGAGAGTCTCAGGTCCCTGAGGAGGACATGGAGAAAGCTGCCAAGATTCTCTCCGAGAAGGGTCTGACCGAGGATGCTAACGGCGCTATTCTCATTGACTTCTCTAAGCACGTCCCTGGCAAGCCTGGCAAGAGTCTCGAGAAGGTCATTCTCCGAAAGAAGGATGGTACTGCTCTGTACCTCACCCGAGATATCAGCGAGCTTCTCAACCGACACGAGAAGTACAACTTTGACCACATGATCTACGTTGTTGCTTCCCAACAAGATCTCCACTTGAAGCAGCTTTTCAAGACTATTGAGCTTATGGGCCATGAGGATATTGCTAAGAAATGCCAGCACATCAACTTTGGTATGGTTCTTGGCATGAGCACCCGAAAGGGTACTGTCAAGTTCCTTGACGACATTCTCCGTGATGTCGCCGACAAGATGCACGAGGTCATGAAGAAGAACGAGACCAAGTACGCTCAGGTTGAGAACCCCGAGGCTGTTGCCGATATTCTCGGTATTAGCAGTGTGATGGTCCAGGATATGTCCGGAAAGCGGTATGTTTTGCAGAGTTTATTGAATATTCTTTTACTAACTATCGCAGAATCAACAACTACAAGTTCGACATGGACGTCATGACCTCCTTCGAGGGTGACACTGGTCCTTACCTCCAGTATGCCCACGCTCGTCTGTGCTCTATCCGCCGACGAGTTGGTCTTTCAGACGACGAGCTTGCTACTGCCAACTACGACCTTCTGACCGAGAAGCACGCTACCGACCTCGTCCGCCTTCTTAGCCAGTGGCCCGACGTTGTCCAAAACACTCTCAAGACCCTCGAGCCCACCACCATCTTGACATACCTCTTCAAGATGACACACGTTCTCAGCTCCAGCTACGATCATCTCCGAATTGTCGGCAGCGAGCCAGAGCTTCAGAAGGCTCGTATGGCTTTGTACGATGCTGCCCGAATTGTTCTCCACAATGGCATGAGTCTGCTTGGTCTTACACCTGTTGAGCGGTATGTTCCCCCTTGATGTGTTAATTGTGGGTGAATACTAACTATGAATAGAATGTAAGCTACAAATATGCATAGAAATTTTGAGAAATTAAATGGGACATGATTAAAAGAGGGGCATGGAATGATGGGCGTCGAGTCTTATCTCGACTGATGGCGCATTAGATGAGACTATGAAAAGTTATAATATACCCATTCAACTTATCTTCGCCGGGCCTCTGATCCACACCGTCCTTTAGAGACGCTTAGCTTGACCTGGAGTGAACATTCATCTGGTATCAGCCACCAGATATCTTCACGTGGTAGACTTAGGCTCACGGCCATCCGGAACAACACGTCAATGCTGAGGAGTCATAGAATCTTTTGCAATCCTGGTAGGTACGCCGTCCAGAAGATTAGCATGGAGAAATTGGAATGGCAGGTTTTTCGGCCTGAGTCACAAATACAGTCATTAATGAGTTTCTGGGCGACCAGCTTGGAGCGATATCGGAAAACGCTTTTCATGCAAGCAGTAGCGTTGACGTTACAGTCGAAGGCTAAGGTGACATTTATCCTCGAAGGATGGTATTTATATTTCGTTTCGCCCGGTAGCTGAGATGTCCCACCATAATACACCTATGCACTATCATATGTTTCCTTGTTTATACAGTAGCTTGCTGATCCAAGGCTCAATTGATCCGTAGTATCACTGCTAAGCCGCAGCAGGGTCTGAATCCTTGCGCGATTGCAAAATCGTTATGCATCCCCATTCGTAACGTCCGAAGTCTAGCAATCTCCATAATCATACAATCGTCCCGTCAGGTTTTCGTCATTGAATGTATTTCTCCGCAACTCGATCGCGCTTAAGCAGGGACCTTGGTCCTGATCTGAACACCGTGCCAGCCCTTAACAAGATCTCCGAGAGCAGCGTTCACCATGCGCTGCTGCTTGAGAATTGTCTGACCCTTGAAAGCAGGGGATGTAATATCGATGGCGTACATGCTCCCACAACCACCCGAGACATCCTGAACGAGCAATTCAGTGGGCTGGAGCTTCTCGGCGAGGATTTCGGCGATAGCAGATTCGGCGGGGCTCATAGAAGGCAGATCGGGCTCTTCCTCAACAGCAGCGGAAAATCGAGGTGTAGAAGTCGAGAGAAGTCTTCGCGGTGTTGATGAGGGTGTTTGTGTTGTGATGCGAGAGATGGTTGTAGGGGTGCGGATGATGGTGCGCAGAGGAAGACGAGCAGAGCGCAGAGCTGCGCGGCGACAGGTATTGCAGATCATGGCTATTGAGATGTGTGACTGCTCAATTGCTTGTGCTAAAAAGAGGTGAAGAAGTTAATGACGATGGTGGAGATTTGAGTCTGGGCCGAAGGGATTACCTAATTGGGATATGGAGAGGAAAATGTGGAGGGGTTTGTAATCGAGCGATCACGGTTTGTTTGCTCGGCCGTGGGTCAAGATGGAGTGAATGCTGCTCTTTTATTGCTTCACTGATCTACACTCAAATGCCATTGATATTGATGTAGATGTATCGATCTATGAAGTTGCTTCTTTCATAGAGATTGAAGGGCTGAAAGTCATTACCCAGTTCGTATTAGATACAAGCCTGGTGGAACCCCAAAACCACTGGTGTACGACACTTTTCAGACAACCTTTCTTTTTCAACCAATTCGACTCATTCATTCTCCAGCGCACCATTTATCCAATACCCCGGTCCTTTCCATTTCATCATCTCATCTCACTTTAGCTGAAAAGTTACCCAACCCATCATGCCACGCAAGGTGCGACATTTCCCCTTATATCCGTCATCGCTAACCCATCTCAGACTCGAACTCCCGAGTCTCTCGCTCTTAACCGTGAGAATCAGCGAAGGTCTCGCGCGAGACAGCGTGAATTACTGGATGATCTACAGCATCGCGTGCGTGAGTATGAACGTCGTGATGGACAGGCTACGCTTGAGATGCAGCGCGTTGCGAGGGCTGTTGCTGGGGAGAATGCTGCGCTGAGAGGACTTCTCGCTGCGAAGGGTGTTTCGCTTGAGGAGGTTGAGGCTCATGTTGAGGCTGTGAAGCGTGAGGACAAGATGGTTGTCCGAACTGGTGTGTCGACAGCTACGCCGGTTTCAACGCCTTCTTGTAATGCTTCACCTGTTGTTATTGCCTCTAGACCGATGCAATGTGCTCCTGTGGGGGAGAATAGCAATCCCACGTTTACTTTCCAACCCAAGATGTACTCACCTCCGACACCTGCTACGTCTGCTACGTCCTGCACGGAAGAATCAGGCTGCTGTCCGAGACCACAACCTGCACCACAATCTCAGCCACAACCCCAGCCTCAACAACCGAAGTCTCTGGACAAAATTCACTGCATGGAAGCCGCTACAATTCTCGCTCAAATTCGAGGGCAATCGGACATTTCTCAAGCTCAAGCTGCCCTTGGCTGTAAAGAAAACGAGAGCTGCATGGTTCGAAACACGGATCTATTGAACCTAATGGACGAGATGACTTAATACCAAGTATCGCTACATATCCTGCTACATTTTTCACAAACTTAGACCTTCCAGTTCCATCTATCAGAAACCCACCGAAGGAGATATACCAACCCTAAAAGCACGGGAACCTCAATCAACGGACCAACCGTCGCCGCAAGCGCTTGATCACTGCTAGGTCCGAACGCGGTAATAGCCACTGCAATCGCAAGCTCAAAGTTGTTGCTCGCAGCCGTGAAGCTTTGCGTTGTTGAAAGCGGGTATCCGAATCCAGCATGTCGCGATACCAGGAGTGTTGCGAAGAAGATTATGACGAAATAGACGATGAGGGGTGCGGCGACGCGTACTACAGACACGATCTGGTGTACCACTTGATCGCCTTGTGAGGCGAAGAGGATGAGGATGGTGTATAACAAGCCGATGAGAGACCAGGGGGAGATGATGCGCAGAAAGACACGCTCATACCACTCAGGACCGACAAACTTGCGCAGGGAGAAGCGAGTGACGATGGCCGCACCGAGGGGAATGCCGAGAAAGACCGCCACACTGGTTGCAACCGTGGAATACGGCACTTCAAGGGAACCCTCCTCTCCACTGATGATTGTGATGAAGAGCACAGACATTGGAGCGTAAAGAGCCATCTGCAGTATCGAGTTGATAGCCACGAGAATAGCGCAATATTCACCGTCACCTCCAGCAAGGCCGTTCCATATCAAGACCATAGCAATGCAGCGTGCAAGGCCTACGAGGATGAGACCGATGCGAAGTTCAGGTTTATCTGGGAGGAACGCCCATGCCAGGCCGAGCTGCCATCGTTAGAATACTGCATGTTTTTGGATGTGGAGCGTGACTTACCATCAAGAAGGGTGCAACGATCCAGTTGATAAGTATGCTAAAGAGGATTTGCTTCCAGACATCCCGCTGGGAGAAGATTTCGTGGAGACTTTCGTATCGAACTTTGCAGAGGATAGGATACATCATGACGAGCAAGCCGACGGCTGTACAATGAATCAGTATACTCATTCACGCTAGTAGAGTGTTTTCTCTTGCATACCTATTGGAACAGAAACACCAACGAATTTGCCCTTTTCAAGAGCCTCACCTGTCGAGGGGACAAAGTTGCCAAGGATGACGCCGACAACCATAGCGAGGAAGATCCATACTGCTAGAAAGCGGTCGAGCCAGCCGAGGGACTTGAATGCTGAGATGTTTTCTTTCTTTTTGGGTTCTTCGGTTGGTTGGATGTTGCGTTCGGTGTCGTGAGCAAAGGGCTGTTCTTTTGATTGAGGATTTACTTTTGACATGCTGACGAAACTTCCGGTATTTTTTGCTCAAGATGCTTGATTGTGATAATGGCGATGTATGTTACAAGCTTGTAGACTCGAATTTTTCTTAGATAAAGAACCAATGACTAAACAATTGCTTGTATTAATGGGTTGCAATGCCGTATTTCTAACAACCTTTTCGAACATTTTCACGTCGGCGTGGCTGAACGGACCAATTATAGAAGGGGCATGACACAGTCCCTCCGGAGGCGGCGACGGAGGCACGGAGCTTGTCTGGGCGTTATCTTATCTATCAAAATCGAGTCATTTACCTTCTATGAGCTTCAAAAGCCGTTGGTAAGCCTCGTTTCTTTCTCACTATGGCTTGTTGAAGCACAGGTGATCGAATGTGTGATACTGCATGCCCGTATACAACTTGCCTCCTTTTATCTTTCGATGAATAGTCTGTGATATTCGTAAATCATGTAACCTTCATCGTATGCAGTATATTGTACAGATTCGTGCGTTGAGGAATCGGTGATATGCATTCACAGGGTAACGATGGCGAGCAACGGCGTTGCACAACGGATAAACGGTGATACAAAACGTGGTGTAGGTATCCGAATTGCCGGCACGAAAAACCAGTGCCTCCAACCAATTCACTACAGGCACAAAATGCAGTGGTTGTTCGATATCAGCCATTCATCACATGTCAAAGCACAATCAATCAATCACCTAATCAAGCCCCATCCTAAAAAAGAACAAAAACCAAGAAATATTCTTCAATTTTATTTTAGAAACCCTTCCCGCCCTGCAGATGGCGTCGTGGGCCCCATTGGCTACGTGTACCAAGCAAAGACTAGTGCTCTCTTTTTATGTATCGCAAATACGAGGTTCAGCTTGGTACAACACGGGAATTGCTGCATAAGTCTGCAGAGCGGTTTGAATTCCGTAAACTTTGTTCTGATGCATCATATGCATGATTTTTGAATTATGGGTACAGTATCGTAGGATGATGCTTGCCATGGTAGGATTGTTTCTCCTGACGATCGTGGGGCAGATTGAGATGTGCAAGGAGGATGAAGGATCGGATGACACTGTTTTGACGATCTTGATTGAGTTTCAGCTTTGTGAGTACTCTAACTTACATAGTAGTATTCGCAAAAAAGTTAATTAGAGGTTGGTGGTGAGTTCATATTTAGATACAAATGCCCAACCACAAACTTGCATGTAACTAAACCACTTTCAACCACAAATTGTCTTGCCCGCGAATAAACTTGCCCCAACTGCATGTACGCGCAATCGTCTCATGCGGCTCTATCATAGAATGACACTATGTTTAGCGACATGGACCCAGCAACAACACAACATCCGTGCAGTACCTATCGATCTCATGTTGACAACCCAACCCAACCTCCACCATCTCAGCTCTGAAGTGTTACCGACAAAACAGTCAAACATAAATTATTGGTAAAAAATACTAAGGCATTGGTTTCAAATATATCCTGAATCCTCATTCGTAGGCTCATGTAATGTTGTAAAGTCCACTATCCCGCAGAGAACCCACTTTGTTCCCCCATCATGGATCAACCCACAGCAAGTATCAATAATGAATGGGGCTATGATGATCGTATATAGTCCCCAGCCGACCTATTTCCAAGGCAATAACTTGGCCAGGCTTATCTCGTTTAATGCTCCTTTTCTATTCTTTTCCTTTCTTCTCGTATCTTGGTGGTTTTCTTCGTGATTACGGAGAAGGACAGTGTACATTATGGTGCGATTAAGTATAGTTGCTGCGCTCTACGCTGCGGTCGTGGGTGCGGTTGACTTTGATAAGATTGCTGTTGGGAAGGGCCATAGTCGATTGCCGGGGGCCTATATCTTTGAGTTTGAAGAGAATCATGTGCGTATACCTCCAATATCTCCAGTCTTGCCGAACTAATGGTGTTTAGGACTGTGCCGACTTCTTTGCAAAGGCTGCTGCGCGGGGCAAGACTCGTATGCAGTACAACTACAAGCTATTCAAAGGAGCTTCGATCCAATTCACTGATGTCGACAATGCTGAAGACATTGCTTCCGAGATGGCCTTATTGCCGGGCATCAAGCAGAAATGGCCTGTGCAAACGTTCAGCATCCCAAAGCCAGAGGTTCATTGGACGGGTACACCGGGGATGGAGTACAGAAACATTCAGAAGCGAGGTTTTGAAGAGAGAGATGCTGTGAACGATACTTTCTCGCCGCATGTCATGACACAGATTGATAAGTTGAGGGCAGAGGGCATCACTGGAAAGGGTCTCAAAGTTGCCCTCGTCGACAGTGGTGTAAGTCATATCCATGCTTCCCAGAATGATTGGTACTAACAATAATATAGATTGACTATAAGCATCCAGCTCTAGGAGGCTGCTTTGGCAAAGATTGTCTTGTCTCCTTCGGCACTGATCTAGTAGGCGACTCATACGACGGCTTCAACCACGCCAACCCCGACAACGACCCCATGGACTGTGCCGGCCACGGCACCCACGTCGCAGGCATTCTAGCCGCCCAAAAGAACACAATGGGTTTCACCGGCGCCGCACCCGGCGTGCAAATCGGAGCATACCGCGCCTTCGGCTGTAACGGCGAAGCTGGAAACGACGTGCTAATTGCGGCGTTTAACCAAGCGTTCGAAGACGGTGCAGATATTATCTCGGCGTCTATCGGTGCTCCGTCTGGTTGGTCGGAAGAACCTTGGGCAGTGGCTGTTTCGAGAATCGTGGAGCAAGGCGTTCCTTGCGTTCTTGCGGCGGGCAATGCTGGCGCCATGGGGATGTTTTATGCGAGTAGTGCTGCGAACGGGAAGAGGGTTACTGCTGTTGGGTCGTTTGATAACACCAAGTCTCTTGCGCTGCTGAATGCCTCGAAATATAGCGTCGATGGCGGCCCTGAGAAAGAATTTGGTCACTTGAGTGGTAAGCCGAGTGCCTGGAAGGGCGTGAAGCTTCCGCTCTGGGCACTCAACTATGACACTTCTGTTGCTGATGACGGATGCGATGAGTGGCCCAATAACACACCTGATCTCAGCAACTATATCGTTCTTCTTCGACGGGGATCATGTACTTTCGATGCGAAAGCCGCCAATGCTGTAAAAGCTGGTGCCAGGTACATCATGTTCTACAGCAACAAGGAAGATCTCGCCCCTTTCGACGTTTCTTCAGTCGACGGTATCAAAGCAGCCAGTATCGTTTCTCCTGAACAAGGCGCAGACTGGATCGCTTCTTTGAAAGCAAAGAAGAAGATCACTCTCAGCATGTCAGACGGAAGCAACGGAAATGTCATTCTTGAACAGAAGCATAACAACATCACAGGCGGTGCACCCAGTACATTTTCCTCATGGGGTCCAACGTGGGAAATGGACGTGAAGCCACAATTTGGAGCCCCAGGGGGTAAGATCCTATCAACTTACCCACGAAGCATGGGAAGCTATGCTGTGCTATCAGGTACTTCTATGGCATCACCCCTCGTCGCCGGCGTCGTCGCTCTCATCGCTGAAGCCAGAGGCACCCGTGATCCAGCACTTATCGAAAATCTTCTCTCAGCCAGTGCAAACCCACAGTTATTCAACGACGGAAAGGCTTTTTATGAGTTCCTTGCGCCTGTTCCACAGCAGGGCGGTGGTATCTTGCAGGCTCACGATGCCGCCCACGCAAAGATTCTCTTATCGCGATCGAGCCTTTCGTTTAATGATACGGATCATTTTCCTGAGTCGTTGAACTTTACGGTTAAGAATACGGGCAAGAAGAAGGTGGACTTGCAGATTTCTCATGTCCCTGCTGTTACCATGTTTACCCTTGTTGAGAATTACATCTATCCGGGCGACTTTCCTAATGACTTTGCCAAAGAGCATGCTAGTCTCCAGTTCAGCGAGTCAAAGGTCACTATCGATGCTGGTGAAAGCGTCGTCATCGAGGTTCTGGCTACGCCTCCAAAGGGTCTTAACGCAACGCGTCTGCCTGTTTGGTCAGGTTATGTAACCATAAACGGCACCGACGGGACATCTCTTTCACTTCCCTACCAAGGTCTAACAGGCTCCCTCCACGACTCAGTGGTCCTTGGTCCCAAGGATACATGGATTGCAAACTCAACCGATGAGAACCGCTTCCCCATGCCCGACAACACAACATGGACACTTCCCAAGCCCGGCACAGCAAACAACCTAACCGACACACTCCCCGGTCTTACATGGTTCCTCGCTCTAGGCTCAGCAAAGCTGCATGCTGAAATCATGCCTGTTACAACCGAGAAGCCAAGTTCGTCCAAAAAGCCGCGCGTTATCGGTGAGCCAGTTGACTTTCCCCTGCTGTGGAACCCAATGGGTGCCAATTCTCAGGCTTTCACTGGTGAACTTGCAGATGGTAGCTTTGCCCCTGCGGGACAGTATGTTGTGAAGTATAGAGCGTTGAGAATCTTTGGTGATGAGAAGAAGAAGGAGGACTGGGATGAGGCGTATTCGCCTGTGTTTACGATTCGGTACGAAAAGTAAGATTGTTTATGCCTGCAAAGGTATCTAGGGGAGGTTCTATTTCATGTACAAAAGCATCAGAGATGTAATAGGGTTTGGATTGGTCATGGGTAAGAATTGGGTATTGGTAAATTATCTGGATAATTAAGGATAGATTAGAACACTTCGACGTAGCTACCGGCGTTGCTGCATATAGACAGCATCGAGAATGAATTTAGTTCAGATGCTCTTAACACCCAATGCTGGGAACTGAATTTAGCATGCATGCTATTGTGTATGCTATTAGCAATGGATGGATCATGCCAAATTCCATCATGCACATCCTGTGCCAACATGTTAAGACGGCCAATCTATGATGCTTTCCTCATTCATGTTCTTGCATGCTTCGAACTATAGGTATATTCTCAAGAAACCTAGCGGATTTAAGTGCTTGAATAAAATAATATGCTTCATTAGACCAAAACCTTCACTTGTGACAAATCTCGATCGCTATTGTGTATAGCCTTCTCACATTCCATCGCCCCTCGTGGTTACATACATCTGCCTAGGCCGGTGGATCGGGGGAAACAAAAACTTCAAGGATATCGACAGGAAGAAATATGGGAGCCTGGCAGTAGCAAATATTTTCTTCCACAAGATCCGCATGATGTCGCGTTGTTGATTGCTGATATACTAGAGGTGGTTACAGTCCGTGGACTCCGAAACTGACTCTAGGCGCATCACGGTCAACGACAAAATCAGAAACTTCCGAACCATGAATGAGAGAAGCCTGGAGTATTACTGAAGCCTAGCATCTAATGTTCGAGTTTTCTCATCCAGACACCCAGTGCTGGGGGTCATTGATCATAGTTTCCGGTACCATCCATTAGGGGAAGTGATCAGGTGTCTACGCGAGGACAACATCCAGAGTGTCGCAATCTTGGTATTGTTTCAGATGACGAGTTATACAGCCCAGAGGAAACTTAAGCAAATATTTGGGTTTCGGTAAGTGGGAGACTGCTCGAGTAAGGCCTAGATCATTGCATGCGAGTTACTCTAGAGATGTAACTGACGTAGATTGGGGGCGGAGTAGCGCATCTAGCCACAGAAGATGATGGTCTAGAAAGTAACACCACAAGCTTTGGCCTGAGGTTATTGGGCCTTATAGAGGACCCAAGAGCGTTGTTGCGTAGGTGTGGGCAAGCTGATGGGTTTGTCTTGGCGACTTCACCAAGCATGTGTTATTCAGTCGGTAATTCATTAACGAGCTAGTCTAAAAATCTGTGTGAAATTCGCACTGAAGTACGTAATGATAGATGTCCCAAGTATTCGAGCGTACGTCGACATAGTACGTAGGTATTTAGAAGTCCTCTCCTCATTTGAACAAGTCCCGACGACGATACGCTATTGCTACGGCCATAGGCGCTGAAGTATGAGGCTCTTGTGGGACCCTAACATGACCGGTCGCTATCTCATTTACAAGTGTTGAACAAAGTCTCTATCTAATAATTGACATGGATAGCTAATAAATGTCATGCAAGTTGCTGTAGGTATAAGACATAATGCATGTCGAACCAACAAGATACGCCTTGGTCATATCAAGTCAATTGAATATCAACTTATCATTGCTGAGGGGTTCAAAACCTCATGTCATGGCGTCAACCACGTGTGAGATGTCAATGTCAAAGACTGGATCGGATAGATAAAGCTGGTGATACTCTGAGAGTGAGTAGCAAGGGTTAATAGGCAGCCGCATTCTTTCAATGGAGATCACATGATTAGATAGCATTTTCGGGGCGGATTAACATTGTTCTGTCCATGTCTAGCCAATAGGATGATTGCTGATCCTTCAGGCAGCAGCATTTCCAATATTGAGACGCTTGGGGGAAAATGAAAATGACCGCAAATAGGCCGCGCCGCAAGATCCGCTTTGTGTAGGCAACCAAATAAACCAAACCAAACAGCGTCTCTCTCAACAAAATGAAATGATTTGACTTGCGATTCACGGGACAAGCTTGTTTTTTCTCTTCTCACTCTATAATTGCATGTGACTTTCTCTTTGACTCTTATTTACTAGCCAAGAATGCCAATCAATGGCTGAGCCCTCATTAATTACAGGCCCAAGACCAATACCAAGAGCCCCGCTTCAGATCGCCATCAAGCATCACAATCAAGACATCACTGTCAGACTTGGCGACCGTTGCATAAACAGGCTCAACTCCCCATCCAAGGCTCACCACAGGCATAACCACAGAGGTATTCGGAATGGAGTCGATTTTTCCGCTGGGTGGCTTTCAGCTGCCCTTTCAGAAACGCCTCAGCAGACTATACAACGACACCAAGAAATCAACCGACTTTGTCAAAGAACCCGTTCAAAATGAACAAGATCCAGAAATCAAGGCCCTACATCGAAAACTACGCATTCAAAAAGACCGTCTAGTGAGTTGGGGCCTCGAATGGTCTGACCCAACTCAGTCCGTTGAAATCGATGAGTCGCTATCAAAAGCGGGCTTGAGTGAGGTTGTTGGAAGTATCATGTCTACTATCAAGGACATCCTAGCAGAAGCTGAACCTCTTTGGCTAAGCTCAAAGCGCATGATTTCAGCACCTGCGACATCAAAAGATACGAAGCCGCCGTTGGTCCAATGGGATAAGAACCATTTTGAAGATTTGGTTAATGACCTCACTGCTTCGATTGATACACTTTATGATCTCTCGCGGACGCGAGCAGCTGGTGGGATTCCAAGGCGATCATCGAAAACGCCGTTCAAGTCTATGTCATCTACTGAGGAGTATCGACCTTTCGAATCCAGCCGCATGCAAACACCTCAGCAAATTGACCCTCAGACCCTGACACATTTGCGACCCAAACAGGGCGATGAGGCATCTGCGCCCCGTGAGGTTGTCTTTATGAGCAAGACTGCTTATTCGGAGCTTACGCATGGGACTACTCGCCAGCCATGGGCGCCATTGCTTCTCGAGTATGCCACCTTCGACTCGATTTATGCTGTCACGGGCATCATGCCCCCTATGGCGCGTTTTGAGAAGCTGTCCGCCGGTCTGCAACAAGATTCTCAACGATCACCTGGAACCTGGACTGGACTGCCCCGTCTTTTGGGATATTTCGAAGACCTGGAGAACTCAAGACTCGGCCTTGTCTACCGATTCCCCCCATCATTCAACGCCGTCTCCTTCGAGCGCCTCACCAAGAACCCTTCATACAACCTCCCAACTTTGAACGATCTTCTCTCTGTACCAGGATCAGAGCCCAAGCTCGAAGCAAAGTTCAGACTGGCTCACAATTTGATGAATACTGTTTTCGACCTCCACGCTCGCGGGATTACCCATGGAAACATCGCTCCATCCACTGTCTCGTTCTGCGACGCAGTCACCTCGCAGCCGGGCGCAACCAATGGCGAGGTGGATATTCGACGCCCTCTCCTTTCTTCTTTTGACCTATTTCCTGAAGATACCCCCTCAATATCACCAATTCTTTCCCGCCACCCCCTTGATCCACGCAATGTGCAAACCTCACCTCTTGCCAACAACCCTGACCAAAGGGTTCTCGACTTGTATTCATTGGCCACTTTGTTACTTTCCGTTGGTCTGTGGAAGAAGCTCCAGGACATTGTCCCTGGAACATCCACTTCTATTCCAGATTCGGCCTTGGAAGAGCTTGCTGTTAGATGCGGCAGCTTATATATGAAGGCCGTTCAGGTTTGCTGGACAGCGGTCGATGATGAACTTGCGGGGCGCTCATCCGGTGAATCTTTGCTGTCCTCAGTCCAAGTACGATGTAGTCGCTTCTTGGAGGCCTGTTGCATCTTGGACGGTGTTAGTGGCTTGGAGCAGAGGCTCGACCAGGAGCTTAACCAGTCCGAGACGCCAACCCCTGCTATTGAATCGGCCCCTATGAAGACGAACAAAGATGTGAAGGATGTAATGGACTTCAAGCTATCATTAAAGGCTGCAAGCGAGAAGCCAATGTCGGCATCAGCGCCCAACTTGGGAGTAGAGAAGAGTGCTCCTAAGGTTGAGACAGTCGCTGATCAAGATGGTACGCCTTTTTGTTCTTTACAAGTGCTTACCCGGATTACTAACCCCCCTACTAGATGCCCTCGACAAGCAGTCCGAAACAAAAATGCGTCTTTATCCTCATGTTCCTCTAGCGCCAGAGGTCGTGGAGAAGTGGAACAAGATCCTCATGCCCCAGATCAACCACGCTCTGCGTCACTTCTACCGCAAGCACCCCGAGTCGGTCGAGATCTCGCTTGAGTCAGTAGGCCCAAGCCCCCAGAAGACGCAGCCCACAGTGCTTGTTGTGTGCACTTCCGTCGGCAAAGTCCGGGCTATCCTCAAGAAGAGGCTCGGCGATCTTTTCGACGGAAGCAATGGTTTCGGGCTCAAAGTTTGCCGTGGACACGTCTTGAGATCTCGCCGACAACCGAACTCGGTCCCTAGGTCCATGGCCCGAAGGAGTGCCAAGTGCTCTGGATTAGAAACAGATGATGTCGAGGCCATCAACCCAGAGTACCAAGAGCGCCCAGGCAATGGTGCCAGCATTGGGGCTTGGATTGGAGATCGACACTTGCCCCCTGTTAGTCTCGGAGGCCTCGTCATGGTTGACGACAAGCCTTACGGAATGACAGTCCATCACATGCTGGACGATCCAGATCGTGATTTCGGGCCTATTGACACTCTGAGGTGTAGTGCACTGCCTGATATGGATTGGTATGCACAGTCGGGCGATGACAGCACTGTTGATGATGACTTTGGTTATGAGTTGTCGGATACCGAATCCGAAGCCTATTCGGAGTCGGATATTACTAGCGACTATGAGGACGACGAGGATGAAGATGAAGATGAGGAGTATAATGAGCCTGGAGATATTCCTGGCATTGAACCGGGATGTGGTGATGGCTATATCGTTACACAACCAGCTCTAGACGATGTGGAAGAGGGGTTCTACCCTGATCCTGAGACTCAAGACGAAGATCACCTTGACACGTACAGTGTCGGCGAGGTGTATGCTTCAAGTGGCATTCGCAGGAAGCAGGCTCTTGGACTTGTGCATGAGGTCGACTGGGCACTCTTCGAATTTGCTCACGATAGACTCCCTGATGACAACACCATTCCTCGTATTCATGGCAAGGCATCTGCTCAAGAGCTCGATGGGAAGCAAATGGCTGTCTCATCCATGTTGCGACCAACAACTATTGCTCCCTCGGAGTCATTGCCAAACATGGAGGTTCAGTGCATGGCTCGCACCAGCGGCTTGCAGACCGGAAAGATTCTCCCAGCTCTCACTAGTGTGAAGATCTACGGCCGCGTTTCGCCCAGCCATGCCTATCAAGTAACAAGTGCGGATGCGTCCGAACAGGGAACACAGAACAAGAGTGTCCCTCTCGGTATCCCTGGCGACAGTGGTGCCTGGATCGTTAGTCGAGACGAAGGCAAGCTCTGCGGACATGTTCTAGCATGGAGCCAACGCAAGCGAGTTGCCTATATCTGCCCTATGGATGTTCTCCTCTGGGACATCGCAGAGACATTGGAAGCGCATGAGATCAAACTTCCGGGAGGACAGGCCGTAGTAACTGTGGGCAAGTCGGAGACCCACGCTGCCCCCAAGAAGCAAGAAGCCTCTGAGCTTGAGCTTTCTGATGAAGATGATCTATCAGACTTAGTAGAGGAGGAAGAAGATCTGCCCCCTCAGCTGGTACGATCACCGGATCCAGTCAGAGACACCTCCAGCAGGAGAAAGTCGCCCGTCTCGAACTGCAGCGGCGTCAGCGATAGGAGCTCTTCAAGCCCCATCCGCCTGGACACATCCAGTGACTTGAGTGGGTTATCAAATCGTCTTGAAGAAATGAGTATGAGCGGTAGTTTTGGAATAGGCGTTAGCGGTTGACAACGACAGTAGTCGTACGTTTCACTTTTGTTTGGCCAGGAAATGTGTCTGAAATACCCTGTTAGCGTTTGGAACATGAGAATGAAGATAAGTAGTCCAAAGTTGGATTATATAGTTGTGTAAAATTGCATTGTATCATGCTTGTGTGACATTGCCACCTTTTTACATAAAGTCTTCTTCCCAGTTCTCATCGCGATCCTGATTACTCGACGAAGCCATGAGATCCTCTGTGAACAGATCGTCGTAAGCGTGATCCTTCTGATACTTCTTCTCCTTCCACTCCTGAGCCTGTCGAGCCTCTTCCTTCTTCTACAACAGCATCAACATCAGTACTCTCGAGACAGCATTCGTGCTCACTTACCCTTGCTTGGAAAGCCGCTTGATCACGACGTCGCAGCTCTTTAAGCCGGTCATCTCTCTCCTGCTTCAGGTCCGGCTTCTTCTCAACCTTTGTCTTGTTCAGACGGTTGACGATCGGGTTCTCCCGTTGGGGGACTAGAACGCGCTTTACTTTGCGGGGGTCCTTGAAGCCGACTTGGCCGACTTCCATGCTGCCGTCTTTCTTGAGGTTGGACCATGGGGTGTAGATGACTGTGACGTTGTCTTTCTTGTTGCCTTGGACGGGTTAGATATGGTGTGAGAAAGTGCATGAGGGAGAGGTACCCTCGATGGAATTCGCCTTTGTCAATTGGGCGAGATCCATGACAAGTTCTTCTGGCAGAGCATCCCATGTTTGGCCTTCCTTCATGCGTAAGTAGATATGCGCACTGGAGAGTTTATCTGCGTGGAACTACAAAGATCCACCATCGTCAGTTTGCTCTATTCTCACTGAGCTCTTGCAAGTCATCTCACCCTAGGCACCATTTAGCACAAGTCCGCTCACTGATTTCGGGCAGGGTCCTACCAGATATCCTCTTCCCAGCCGAACTTGATCAGGTCCTCATCTAGCATCAAGTCTCAGCCGGCGGGGAAACAGTGCACTGTGATTGTATGGGCATACTCTCAAACTTGTCCTTGCCGACATAGATAAAGCCCGGTGGATCGACTACGTTGGAGGTAAAATAGTAGACCATTTTGCCCGATTCCGTAGGAACAAACTAAAGACAAAATAAATGGAACAGAGAGGCTGGCAGGGTATCAGCGCTGTTGAGCTGGTTGTGATCTTTGTGTTCTGATGAGGGGACCTTGGAGAAATTTCCGTTGGTGGGGGTACTTGTGTGCTAACGCAAATGGTTCTTGCTGCCCGCTAAAAGCCCCTGGAATAGCAGATAGGTCAGCCCTACAGGATAGTGCCAGAGTACCTTCCTTGTCAGCCTTTGGTGGGATCCAGAGTTTGACTCACGTGACATGGCGACGGTGTCTTGACTTGGCGCTGTGCCATGATAAGTCAACTTTCTGGCACCTACAGCCAAGAACAATCATTGCTTTAGTTTGTCACTTTCTTTTTATGATTTCATCCGAGATACCTGATTGCCCCCCACGCTTTTCTAATATTAGGCAGAGGCTGATGCAAAAACAAGTGTTGATTCTTGTCCCGCGATTCATGTCAAGCTTTGCAGACAGATCATCTGAATCATATTTTACAGCCTCCACCTTGTCTCGGGACGTAAAAATTCCATTGCAAAAGGTTATGTCTAAGGAGTGAAGTAGTTGGACGTTCTCGATGGTACCGACTGTCGGACCGGTCAGGGTTATGAGGGAACAAAGCTCAAGCTCGTAAACAGTCCAATGACCAGATAACGCCATTATGACGGGTCATACTTGCGACTGGAATGACCGGCTGTCGTTCCCGTTCCCGTTGTCCCTTTCTCTTACGCTCTTCCAACAAGCTAGCTACTGTAGCTGCTAGTTGGGTGAGCTGACCGGGGGCACGATCCAGTTTTGTTCCGCAGAGCCCCAGCGACTCCATTCCCAACGTCACAGGGCATGTGAGACGACACGATAAGAGAGCACTCTTGTCCATTTGAGTACCTTTTTGTCTCTGATCAGATTTAAAATGCTGCATTGCTCAAAAGTACCCCCTCCCGGTGATCAACATCAGCTCGGTCACCGGTGAGGTGACAAGTCGCTTTGTGCAACACATCATGATAGCCCTAGGGAGACAAAAGCACCGGCGTGGCTCAAAATATGTTGCTTAACTGCAGCCTCTTATACCAGAAGTCGCCACAGTAGCATTTCAACCTGTGCCAAGCATATTTGCTCTCAATATATCGTCAAGATGGCTGATTGTCGATCATTATCAGTAAACGTTTATTTTCTGGGGGATACCCAGACCGGCTTCACCTCGATGTCAATTTGATGTGTCTCAATTGTATATATTACTTTTTCCCAATAAGATTCGATCGACGTTCATATTCCTGGCTCATTTCGCTCCGCCTCTGATCGGCCCCCAAACTGGAAATGGGGACCCCAGATTTAGTCCGATCTCGTACCTCGGATTCAAACGTCTGGAGTAAACTTGATACTCTGTAGCTTACTGGCCGGGGTAAGTCGGGAACCGCCGAGACGTTCTAGATATCGTTATATTGGGATAATGATAATGCACGATTGATTGATACTTTCGAGCTTATGATATGTCTACGAGATATATCAAGCCAACACAACAAAAAATCCCAATTAACTCAGAGTTCAGGCAGAACAGGCTGCCTAAGCTATGCACGAATGGCCAGATATTTGCATGATGTTTCTTATAAGCCAATCCGGATCAAGAACACCCCCAAAAAAGAAGAGAAAACAAGCCCTGCAGGTACTTTGACGAACTCCTCGTCGACTTGACAGGGGCTTCGGGCATATCGCCCACAGGGCTGCCAAGCCGAAACGGGAGAACCTCATGTATACCACCCCCCTGTAGATAATGAGCAAGATAAACGAGGCTGCAGTCTCTCACAATTTCCTCTCTGGGACTTTGACATGCCAAGAATCAGTGGTTGGTTGTTGAAACATAGACCATAGACAGCAGAGGTCCAAGCTTTCTGCCGACTTGGCAAATGCAAATGTCAGACCTGAGCTGCATGACCAGGCCAGCTCATCGGATTTCTTACTTCTTCCCGCTACGCTGGCCTGAATTAGGTACAGTACTTACATTTGGTTGATATCTACTGCTGCATGTTTGCTCTTGTATGTCAAGAGTGGCCCTGTCCGCGCATATACGGGTAGATTAATGATCTGAGTCAATTGGCTACCTGAGCTACTATGCCTTATGCCCTCTACACTATTTGCCACACACAATCCAACCAATCGGATTCAGCCAATTAGAATACAGGGTAAACCGGAGCCACCCGGAGAAAATTCCTAACCTAATTGGCCTACTATACTACCCCCCACCAAAGGGCACATGGGTAGATGCAGGCTCAAGCTGTTTCGTGCTCGACCCTATCAAATTCAGTGACGTTGCCTCTTGGCATATTAGAGCAAAGCACTGCTTACAGCAAGCTTGACAGTGAAAATAGCGTAGCGCGGTTAAAGAACTTGTGTTGGGGACATCCCACGGATACCGATTTCTTTGGCACAGTTTTGCGTTCGCCCTTGGGACCCCGGTCGGGGTCTTAGTCGGCCCCGAGGATCTATCCCGAGCTCTGGGGTTGGTGTTTCTATTTCAGCTACTTGTCAATTCCCTAACATTAGCTTTCCAAAATGCCCTGTGGCCTCAGGACCGTTGCCTTTAGGGCATTTCCCCTTGAGTAGCTTGAACTTTGGTGGGGAGGTTGGCCAGATAGACAGACTAGGAGTCCTCTATTGAAAAAATCAAAATCACGTCAACCATGCTGCCAAGGGAACAATGTAGTAGCACTTCTAGTCACTATGAAAGCCAGACTATGCACGCTGATGTCAAGTGTTCCATCGGCGAGACGTACTGTATCCCGGTGGGCAGGGTCCGAGTCATATGATTTTTAAAATTTCCGCCGAAGCCGTGAACATACAATAACTAATGATTCAGTTTCTCTGACTATATATTAGAAAAGGGGTATATTGAATATATGTGAAACATCCCCGGCTATATACCGTGGGTGTCATGCTGTCGTCACTTAAATTCTTGCCGTCACATACATATCATGCAGACTCAAGCCTAAGAGTCGACGCCGCCGCTAGAATTCCGAGCCGAACCTATTTGAGATACAAATTGTGTGATTTTCAATATTTTTGCTTTGTTTGTGATTGCATTTTCAAAGAATTTCCGTTACGGGATTTCGGGGTGTTGTATCAAGAAACTTGAAGCCCATTGTCTTGGAGAGTTTGCAAGGTACTGCGTTCAGCGGAACCTAAGGTCAAAAATGTTAGTCAACTGAGGTTGCTTATCTTGCGTTCAATATGGCTTGCCTATAGCTGCTGCGGGCACCGGCTCGTTGACAATTGTGACACGACTGCTTTTGGCGAACGCTTGAAATTCAAAGACGCCTGGATTCGCGTATGCAATCCTATACAAATCGACTCTTATTTTGTAACGGCCTTCCGCAGGAATAGAAAGGTCTGTGAATGGAAAATAAATTGTTGTTCTCGATGCCCCCAGAGCTGTGGTTAGATCGACCCCGTTGACCGTAACCGTCCCCGACAAGACTCCTTGCACGAGCTCCCCTTCTTTTGTAAGTAAGCAAGCCATAGCGAAAAAATAGTACTCAGATTCCTCCCCGTCAAAGGTTAACTTTGCAACAAGGGGCGGGCGCAGTATCGTGAATGCCTGGGCTCGAGAAGGAGGTTGAACGACAATACTAAAGATTGTCATGTTGCAGTTGTTATCGACGTATTCAACACGGTATTGCTTGATGTAATCTCGTATACATGGCACTAGTATGCCGTCCTCAAGACTCTCCCAAAAGAGGTTTTATAACATTTCTGGGCAATACAGAGCTGTATCTGTCCATAAAATCTGTCCTATCAGAGATACTCGATTCCAATGTTTCAGTCTCAAAGGTAAACCAATATCGACCTTAACAGAGGTGGAGGCTCCCGTTAGGGAAGGTAACGATGATGAATGGGTGAGATCACAATCCGAGGATGGCGGACAGGTTGTGTGATATTCTTCTGTGGCTTGCTGATTGATGCTCATGCAACCCGAACAGGGTCCGACTGGAAGAGTATGTCTGATAGATGCGAGTACAGAGCTGTACCAGAAGAGACAACAGATCCTCTTCGCGGGCTGTTTGAGGCCAGGTATAAGTATGAGGAGGGTTTGCTAATAGTGATAGGATAGGAGCGGATGTAATGCGATGTTGTGGTAGTTGAGTAAAGCAACAGCAGACGAGGCAAACTGAAGCGAAACAACGACGAGCCAGTCGCAAACACACGGGGAGGTGTGACTCGTGAATATCAGTGATGCAGTAGGTGCAATAGAGTAAAAAGCTAGAAGCTGGCAATTTTCGGTCAGTAAAGTGCAAGCAGATTGTCACTTGCTAGGCATGGACCAGGGCCCCAATCCTTGCATAGGACCTCACCTCGTCTCACGATCGTGGTGGGCACATCATATGTATCTAAGTGCTTGCAGGGTCAGGGTACTAGGTACAGGGTGGAGTACCTAGCAAAGCAACGTCTGCGAGCTACAATAGGGGATTCCCTGGTTCAGCTTAGCAAAAAAAAAAAAAAAAAAGGCGGCGTCAAGCACAAACAAGGGTATCTGCACTTGTACAGTAGCTCCAACGGCGCCTGTAGGATGACGGATCAAACAACGCCAGTTCGACTTGCCGGGTTCAACCTCCAAGCCAAGAACCGAGCAGCAAAATTCAGGGTATCGTTGGTGTATGATCTAGCGGCAACATGCATCCATCTTGGCATAATACTCGGGCCAGCTACGTCGTAGTTACATAGCTCTGACCGCCGTTGGCTTTAGGCTCGGAGCCTCAAGAGCTACAAAACTCTATAGCCATGGCTGGCCACAGTCTCGTCAACCGGACCCAAGACCGTGGGATGAATAGATCGACAATGATCAGTAATCTTGTTAAAAGAGGGCGATCTTTTGTTTCTTGTATTTTTCACTATTCTTTTTGCTTTTTGCTTGGCGTGAGTGGGCCAGATCTCAGACATGCCACCGATGCTTTACTTTCCTTTGCCCTGGTACCTACATACGGCACTTCAATCCTAGGGTCCACCACAGTTGACAGTTGACAGTTTTTAGCCACGTACTAGTTCCCAAGCAGAAATGGAACTAGTAAAAGTTGAAACATGTTTGGCTCGATGGTCTTTGGTCCGGCGGAATCGCGGGCTTGTGGTCGGTAGTAGTGACGTCTGTCCATATCTTGGATACATGAGAAAGACAGCCCCGCGATACCAATACCGAGGTTACAAAAAGCAACGGCTCCCTCAGCTGAACTCTCTGCCTTGATTCCGGCTCCGTTGTCTTGCAAGCTGCATAACACGCATCACGCAATCACCAGAGGCAGAAATGTGAGGTTTCAGTTACAGTAAATGAGCGGCCGACTGGGTCATCCTTGGAGAAAGCCCTCCACAGTCCGGTCGAGCGGTAGTTCACTTTGCCGAGCCTAAAAAAGGCTGATAACGCATCCGCAAAGCATTCTGGCTAGACGCCTTGACCATGAAAGATGAAGGTGATGATGCTGCATGAATGCGGTTCAGGGGCAAACATTGAGCTATGGCCAGGATCTACAGCACCCGGCAGTGTTATCCGGAAATAATTACAGGGGATGCTCCCAGTACAGATTTGGAGAACGTCAGTGAGTGACCTTTTCATTAGCGTCAAAGTCTGTCCGCGGGGAATTTCATGGTTGGTGAGACAACGATCTTCAGCAAGGGACGGAGGACAGGGGGCTATCCCTGGCATTTTTCTGCAGCACCTTGACTATGTCATGTTCTCCACTGACAAAGTCCACCAAGAACTTGTCTCTATTTGGCAATACAAGCAACTCGGTCTGCATTGCGGCTCCGTTGTCACAATTCTTGACGAGACGAGATTGATACTCAACAGGATTTGGACTCTTGGAGGACAAACAAGCCACGAAATCAGGCCATTTTGATGCTAGTGTCGTGCAGCCAAAAAGCTAGTGGCTGCAAGCTTTGACGTACGTTGATAAGGCATCCAAGACATTAAATTGCTTGATCCAATGAAAGAAGCCGACTTAGTTGCGCAAGACACGGAGTTCCTTGTCTGCGGAACCTGCTCCCAGTTCTACCGTGGCTCTGTGCGCTTTGAAGTTGTTGGAACCGTTATTGCGTCAGGAAATATTTACCCGGTCCGCTTTGTCCACCAAGACAAGTCTTGACTTTGTAGGCATGCAGTGCGAGCAACACCCACCATTGGAATTTGAAGCTATACCCAAAAGTGACTTGTGTCGTCAGAGTAAAGTGGGTGAAAATCAGGTGAGGCGGTCGAAACTCAAGGTACTGCTATGTCGTCCAATGTTAAGGCGTGCATGACTAACTATCGTGGATAACCCCGACCATAGCACTGTAGCTATCGCCCGTCAGCCCTGTCAGTTTGTTGGTTTGCCTTGATGGCTGGCGTACCCGGCGGTTATTTAATGACTCAAGTTCAAAGGTCCAAGCGATACACGAGCCAGTTTGTTAATAGTCCGCGAATCGCAAGCTGCGTATGCAGTAGGCTTAGTATATAAACTCTTGTCGGTGCGATAGAAATCCAGTGGATATAAGAGCAAGCATGAAGTGGTGCTTGAAGGTTGATGTTGATGCTTGACAGGGGTCTTTAGCCCTGTGGGTGTGGAATCCGGAGCATAAAATTACTGGAGACTCAATCAAGGGTTCATTGCCTATTTAGTCTCTTCGGTCTTAGCAGCATTCATCATCACCAAGTTTGCTGGTGAGTTTGTCGTTGGTGTTTCCTTCAAACTCTCAGCTATAGCCACCCTGGGCTATAATGTCATATTAGACACTTCTTTTGATTACGTAGCAGTTTATCTTTCTCCTCTTTGACACAATCATTCTTCAACGACATCATGAGTCAAGGAACCCGTCGGGGAGCCGGAGTGACATCCTTTTTGTCACAGTGCTACTGCAAACTCCTGCATTGTAAGACGCTACTTACGTTATTTACAAGGGACTGAATGCGTGATATCTTTCTCTACTGTTGCACCTGCAGCACTGGCATTTTATAACCTGGTTTGTGTTCATGTTTCTGGTTTGTTGGTGATTCTAGAATTGCGGGACAGCTTCTCTCACAAATACCCTCCACAATCATCCATGTCTCTGGTGTTGTAAACCCCGGCTCGCTTGGACTCTTGACAGCTCGGATCCTCTGATCTTTGGATCCTTGGTATCCGAACAATGGATCCTTCGGACATATTTACGCGGATCCGTTACCGCAACTCCCGGACTGTCAATGTCAATGTCAATGTTTGAAAACATCCATGCTATCCGGCGTGGCATAGCTTGGTAAGGTATCTAGCTTCGGTAACAGTACGAGAAATCGATATTGGTAATGGTGAGCTGATTGATTCCTGCCTTACGTACGTACGTAGTCCCAGCCCTGAAAACCCATCTCCGCACTTGCTTCCATTTCCTCCCGCTGCTAGTCGGCTAAGGTACCTAGGGTAGATATCCATGTCTCTTGCCTCATTCACGTTTAGATTCTTGAGGTATGCAGATATTCATTCAATCACTTTTTCCCTCCTGCAACAAACATGCAACACCAAACACGGACACAGATACTGCACGCACGAGGCGCCAAGCTCTCATCAAGGATATCCCCTTGCTTGCGCCCTACGCTGGGCATGTTTGTCCAACGGTTTCCGCCGGATCACTTCCTATTGGATCTCAAATGATACCAGCTCAGCCGATGAGATAATCGAATCGAGACATTTGGGGAAAAACACCGACACTATTCTTTATGTTTGGCCCTGATTTTCTGGAGTGCAGACGCACTGCAGTTTCTTCAAACGTCTCTTGTGTGAGATCCCTGTTGACCTTCCTCCTTTGTCTATTCCTTTCTTGGCCGTTTCTTGTCGTCGCTACTTTTATGCATCCACAAGCTTCATTAGTGTACATCTTCTGTTGTCGTTGATACAGCTCAGGGAGGGATCCATCATCGACATCCGCCAAGCAAGTCAGGTCCCCATTACAAACCATCGTTTTGTCGAATAACCTGCCTGTATACATTTTCATGATACTATAGAAGGAAGCGTCATCCCGATCTTGGCGATCCCAGATAGCCGGGCTACAAATTCGTGGCATAACTGGAACTGTTCACGACACTGGCGTTCATGGCAACGAGCTGTCTCACTTGCTATGGCACTAATCAACAGTCTTGAACTCGTCACCTGAAACCCAAAACTTGATTTTCATGGGTGGTCCAGGTGTTGCGTGACGCTAAAGGCATCTGCCATCTCTTGCCTCGTACCGCTAGGCGGACGGTTCGTGATTCGTTACAACACGAACCTACAACGATACCTCTCTACTCACCAGCCATTTAAAAAGTGGAAGCGGTCTCAGCCCAACCTAGCACTCTTGGGTGTTTGAGAGGCCTCCCCTTGGTTAACACCGAGCGAGCAGATCTATGGAGATGTTAATTCAACTGACCCACCGATAGTAGCTCGCACGCAGACCGGTCAGCCAAGACACGCTTTTTATCGACTACAATCCACCATCCACGTTTTTTCATATATTCGGTGTGGTAATGGATGAGATCTGTTTGCCCGGGAGAAGCCGCTCAGTATCAAAAACGTAATGATCGACGGCTATGGTTTTGAATAGTCCACATTTCAACGATGTGACAGACTTTGTTACTCAAGCGCCAATGTTTTACCACAACAGCCTACATTGGAGATTCATTGCTTCTTGCTTGGGGTTGAAATCACTCTCGAGCGATAGTCCCCACAACACGCAAGCATTTTCCTGGTTGAAGAGCAAATGATACCGTGTGGTAACATCCAGTGCTTAGTCCGTCTCGGTCAACGAGGTAATGGCTTGGAAACATTTGATTTGTGAAAGGCCATGAAGCAGAGCAGTATGTTATTCTTAGTGCTGAGATATGACATATCACTTCAAAATCCTATATCAAAGGTTCCTAGGCCAGCTCAGTAACTTGTTGCGTCCCACAATATCTTGACTGGATGGTTATTGTGCTGGGAAAATGGTAGGACTAGCCTACGTAGGTGGACCAAACTGCAACGTTGATGTTCTTGTGCGAGTAACACAAGGTAAGCAAGTTCTTGTCATATAAAAGTGCCGCTGAGTAAGCTAGCAGATCTTTTCATCATGGCTCAATCGTAAACAACAAAAAGGTAGCTTCAAACAACAAAATCCGCCAAATATCTAAACAACGGTTAGCCGTTTTGACCGTTACAAAACCTCTCGAGGTTAGAGCGTCACGAGAATACGCTTACCCTACAGCTTCATGTCGCTATCTCATATGGCACGTGACCATTGTCCGTAAGATGACATCTCCAAGACGACCAAAAGAGGAAAGTCGGCAGCTTTGCGTGAGATCCATAAAAACTGTCGCCAACATGTTGCACTCAATCTCACTCTTTCAGAATCGCGACAACAACCGGTTCCAAGGACGCCAAGACCCTCCGACGTGCAGAATCGACAGCATCGTCAACCTCAATGCGCCTTGACCCTTGACCCTTGTCGCAGAGATACCACCCAATCTCATCTCATCCCTGCATTCAGCTGCGTCGCGAGCTCTGCGAAGGCATAGACACACCAAGACGCTTCATTGCACGACACAATGACGGCAGAATCATCTAAATCACAGAGTCCCGCCCCGCGCGATGACTGGGATGAAGCAGCACCGTTGATTGCGCGCTTCGTCGGCGGGGGACAACTTGCCCCAGATGCCGATACTGAAGCCTCTACGCTTATCGGCACCGCGTCGCCTGCTGATTATGGAGCCGTAGCATCCTCTGGAGATGGCACGGCGGAAGAAGCGGGCGTCGTGAAGCCGGCAGAGAAGCCTTTCCCGAAATTCCAGGTGTTGCTGCTGTGCTACGCGCGTGTGATGGAGCCGATTGCCTTCTTCTCCATCTTCCCCTTTATTGCACAGATGGTTCAGGAGAATGGTAACCTGCCCAAGACTGATGTTGGTTTCTACAGCGGTCTTATTGAGTCGCTTTTTTCAGCCACGCAGATGATTGTGCTTCTCAGTTGGAGTCAGCTCGCTGATCGTATTGGTCGGAAGCCCGTTCTTCTCATCACGCTCTTTGGCACGGCTGTTGGACCTGTGTTATTCGGCATGTCCAAGACGATATGGCAGATGATACTGTTCCGATGTATAGCGGGTCTCTTTTCTGGCTCTGGTCTTGTCATCAGGACCATGCTGTCTGAACTCAGCACTCCTGAGACACAGGCCAAAGCCTTCAGCTGGTTCGCTTTTGGCGGAAACATTGGCATTTTCCTTGGGCCTATTATAGGCGGTGCTCTTGCGGACCCAGCCCATCAGTTTCCACGAGCGTTTGGGAATGTCCAGTTCTTCATCGACTATCCCTACGCACTGCAAGGCATCGTTGTCGGCCTGGTTAGTTCCACTAGTTGCATCACAAGCGCTCTCTTTCTTAAAGAGACACTCCACGAGCCCAAGAAATCTCGCGGTGAAGACAATGGACAGCCGCGCATGTCGACATGGGAGCTCATCAAATCGCGTGAAGTGGCTCTGGTCCTCTGGACCTACAGCCACGCCATGTTCCTCGCTTTCGTTTTCACAGCCATTATCCCTGTTGCACTTTACACCCCTATTGAACTTGGAGGCATAGGCCTCGACGCGTTCCAGATCTCCATATACATGGCGATCCAAGGTGCCAGCCAAGCCATCTGGCTCCTTCTAGCTTTCCCCGTACTTCACCGACGTCTCGGCACGCGCGGTGTCATGAAACTCTGCGGATATGCGTATCCCTGGTTCTTCGCTGGTTTCGTAATTCTCAACACACTCCTTCGCGCAGATACACATGCTGCCACAGTCATCTTCTGGATCGTAGGCGGGGTGGTCACAGTTGTTGGACCTGGTGTCTCCATGGCCTTCACAGGCGTGCAACTTGCTCTTAACGACGTTGCGCCAGATCCTCATTTTGTGGGTATGTTGAATGCCCTGGCACTGAGTCTTGCAAGTGGAATTAGAGCCATTGTACCAGGTGCCGCAACGGCCATTTACGCCGTGGGTGTTCGCGGACAGATTGTCTGGGGTCACTTGGCGTGGGTGATAATGATTCCGTGTGCTATTGGTTTCACTGTAGCTTGTCAGTATATACCTAAGGGGAAGAGGACATCGAAGAATGATGACGAAGGCGATGAAAACGAGTCGTGAGAGAAGAGTCTTTGCTGGGTAATTGATAAACCATGCCTCCCACTTTTACCATTTAATCCTCACAGTAGACAGATCAACAGTCTACTTTGGCTCTCACTTACAGTTCACTTGGGAACACAATCTTAGACTTGAAGTAAATAAAATTGGATATTTAAAAGAGAAACTAATCCAGTACCTGACGCCTCATGCACATTCCTCTAACTTCCTTTATTTCTAGTTGTCTTAGTTGACTTGACATAAACCATGGTAGCATAAATCGCCAATAAAAACACACAGGGAATGATTCCCATATCATAAAACCTCCTCCTCCTCAAAATGTTTCCTCCTCCTTTATTGCTGAAGGTACTTGAGAATCTGCTCCCGCTCCTCAACGGGCATGACTCTAAGCACCTCACGAACACCAGTCCAGCCAGCCTTGGCATGGCCTCGGACAACGCTGGCAACCTCAGCAGCCAACACCTCGGACTTGAGTAACTCGACCTTCTCGCTGATGGTCTTGCGCTCACTCTCGTACCACTCAGTAACAGCCTGGTCATTCTTCTCCCAATCAACAATGCCCGACCAGCTGCGGAGAAGGTGAAGGTATCTGTCACGAGTCTCGGTGTTCTTGGTAGCAGTCTGGTTGTGGGAAGTGCTGATAATGGTAGAAGTCATGCGGCGGAGAATGTACTCCTCGTTGAGACGTCGGCGAAGACGCCAGTAGAAGAAGCGACGAGCGTTGGTCCACTCGAGGACATCACGAATGACACCCTTGGCCTTCATGCGACCAGCACGGTCGTGGAGATCGGCAAACTGGACGGCAATCTGAGCGTAGACGGGCAGCAGCTGCTTCTCACGGATGGCGAGTTTCTTCTTAATCTCGTCGGTCTCCTCCGCGGACAGGTTACCCTCCTCGAGCTGCTTCTTGAGACCAGCATAGGTAGGATCCATGCGGGCCATCGTCTGAACCTGCTTGTCCTTGCGGTACTTGATACCAATGATACCCTCGGGCTCGAGAACACCACCGCGGGCCTCGACGTCAGCGTACATCTCCATAGCAGTGGCGTTGATGGTAGGATCGACGACGACCCAAGATCCACCACGGAGCTCACCGAAGGGAGGAATGTAGATAAAGATGGGCTGCTCGTACTTGACGAGGGCATCGACGATGAAAGAACCGTACTTGAGAACCTCGTTGTACATGTCGCGCTGACCACCAGAGAAACCACGCCAGTTGGCAAGGATCATGAGAGGAAGCTGCTCACCGTTGTTGAAGTCGTTGATAGCCTGGGCGGTCTTGAAAGCAGAGTTAGGGTACCAGACACCACCAGCCTCGTTGCTAACCTGCTCGATAGAGTCAGGGTTGGCAGGGTCAGCAGGAGTGATGTTCTCCACAGATCGGACCTCGACAGCGATAACACCCATAGGGATACCGCCGAGACGAGCACGACCAACAACGACAGTCTTGGCCCAGCCTCCGAGAGCCTCGACGAAAGAGTCCTTGTCGAAGAGACCAGACTCGAAACCGTTCTCGCCCTCGCGACCAGCAATCATCCATCGAACATCGTAAGGCTGCTTCTGGGGAGGGAAGTAGGTAACATCACGGTCCCAGGCATCAACACTGGGGCTGACAGGGACAGGGCTGTTGCGCTTCTCAGGCACGAATGACATCCACTCGACGATCTTGGAAACACCAGCGAAGTCATCGTTGGCGGTCATGTGAGAGACACCGTTGCGGTACATGATCTGAGTGCCACCAAGCTGCAGGTTGGAGGTGTAGACCTCACGACCAAGCAGGTTGTTGAGAGCGGGGGCACCAGTCAGGATAATGGGCTGACCCTCAATTTGGACAGCACGCTGACCAAGACGGACGAGGTAGGCACCAATACCAACGGATCGGCAAGTGACCAGAGTGACAGTGAAGATGTCGTTGTAAGCACGGCTGGTGGCACCAGCAATGAGACCAGAGCCTCGCAGACACTCAACACCGAGACCCTCCTCCTTACCAATGATGGTGACAATCTTGTGTCGTTTCTCACCATCCTCGGTGACTTCCTCAGTGATAACGTCCTTCTCGAAGCGGGTCTTGGTCTCGTCATCGAGGTAGAGATACTTGAAGCCAGCATCCTGCTTCTCAGGGTTGTTCCAGGCAACCTTGAAGTGACCCATGAGCTCATCAGCAAGGCCAAGACGAGCACCAGAGTTAGCAGAGAGGTAGATACGGGGGATGCCAAGCTTGCGAGCAAGCTCAGTGCACTTATGGAAGAAGTCGTCTTCCTTTGGACCGAATGAACCAATCTTGTAGGTGATATCATTGGCAATGACGATGAAGCGACGGCCATTGGGGTACTCGGGGGTGCGAGCCCTGAAGATCCAACCAACCATACCGCAGGTGTTAGTACCAGGCTCGCGGTTGACCTCATCAAGGCTGTCCTTGTCATCGAGAACAAGCTCGGTGAAGCTGATGCAGTCACCGGTCTTGGGCTGCTGGGAAGCCAGGGCAGGCTGAGCCTTGACGGCCTTGACCCAAGAGTTCTGGATAGCCTGTCGGAAGAGCTCAGGGAAATCATAAACGTATTGAGTTCCCATAAGGTGAGCCTTGTAACGCTTAGGCTGAAGCCAGTTCTTGGTGGCATAGGGAGTAGAGACGGGCATCAAGTGCATGGGACCCTTCTCGTGAGTACCTCCAATGCTGTGGAAGACCCACTCGCCCTTCTCCGACTTGCGCTCAGCGTACATGTCGACATCGACAACGTAACCAGAGGTGTTGGTGATGACGACACGAAGAGGGTAAGGCTCGCCAGTCTGGGGGTCAGTGCAGATGATGCGAATTTCGACCTGTGCGATACGGAGTCTCCAAGCACGAATACCGAATCGGTCAAGGAAGCCCTGAAGACTCTCCTCGACCTCCTTGGGCTGAAGCTGGAACACAGGAGAGAAGTTGATGAAGACCTGGTTCAGATCAGAATTATTGTTGCCAATAATCTCGAGAGCATCGAAGATATCGTTGACAACGCGGTCAGCCTCGGAGATGAGATACTCAGCAGTAGGAATCTCATCTCGGAGACGACCAGGTCGGATGACAGCACGGGTGAAGTATCGCTTATCAGTGTCCACGTTCTTGCCAATACCCTCGTAGACGTGGATACTCTTGTTCTCAGTGAAAACAGGCTTGATGTGGAACTTGCTGAGACGAGCAAGCTCAAGCTGGAAAGCAAGGGCAGGCTCGCTGTGACGGATACTGTCGTCCTCCTTGTAGTCGGGTCCACGGAAAGTGTAGTAACCGGGGTAAGAGCCATCGCTGTGACCGCAGATGAATGTCAGGCGGCGGACACCACGGGCAAGGAGCTCATCCTTGAACTGCTCAACAATGGGGAGAATATCCTCGAGAGCCTCTCGGTCATCGCGGCTCTCAAGATCGCGGATGGCGACGTTGATAACAGCGGAAAGCTCTTCCTGGTGCTGCTTGGGCTGGGCAGGCTTGCGCTTACCGCTGAGGTCGGGGATCAGACCAGGGGTGCTGGGTGTGCTCTTCTTCTTCTGCTTCTGCTCGTGGGCAAGAGCCTCGAGAGCCTTGCCGATCAGATCCTCGGCATCGTCGATGTACCTGCAAGGAACAATGACACCCTTTCGTGTAGGCTCGTCCTCCCACTTGCCAGTGAGGTATGACATATCACTGATCGAGTGGATTCTCTTAAAGTTGAACTCACCTCCGCTAGGGGTAGCAGGGGTAGAAGGAGCAGCAGACTGCAGAGGAAGACCGAACTCAGACTGGCCAAGCTTTCGGAGCTGGAAGTCCCAAGAGACGAACTGGGGAGCATCGTTCTCATCCTGGTGGTACTCAATAGACTTGAGGATGTACGCACGGTAAGCTCGGCGGACATAAACCTCAAGAGAGGCCAGAGACACCCAAGGATCATCGTGAGCGAAGAACATGGTCAAGACATCAAAGACAGTGTACTTGGAGTCAACGACCTCCTTGATGATATCAAGGCTAGGCTCCCGGTGGTCCCAACCAGTCTCACCATATCGCGACTCGATAACGGAGGAGCGGAGGATGTGCTCCATCTGGGCAGTTCGCTCCTCAAGCGAGGGGAGAGCACACTGGATCATGATCTCACGAGCCTTGAGAGAGACCTTGGAGGTGGGACGCGACTGAAGCTCAGTGAGCAGGCGGAGGGTTTCTCGAAGGTTCTTGGCGATGCTGCCGGCCTTGGGCTTGTTGGGGCGGTATTCCTCAAGGATAGCCAGAATAAGAGAGCTCTTGGAGCTGACACGGCTGTGAGAGAGAACGGTGTGAACAACCTTCATGATGTCCTCCTTGTGCTGGTCACGCAGCTGGAGAATGACAGCATCTTCCTGAGGCTGGTTCATGAAGAGGTTCTCAACCTCCCAGTACTGCTCAAGAAGACTCTTGATGACGTTGAGCTCTCGGTTCTTCTGGCCCTCGGCGTACATGTCGAGAACCTCGGTCAGAGGGGAGAGAGTACCCTTGAGAAGATCGGCATCACCGGCATCGACATTGTCCTCGAGGAACTTGTTGAAAGCCTTCATGAGAGCCTTGGCGGGGAACTCTCCATGACGAGACTTGCTGCGCTCAACGATCTGGGTGAACTGGGCGTCAAGCTTCTGAGGCATGCGAGAGTGGAGGGCGGAGAACTGGGCGTTCCACTCGCTGTAGGGAAGCTCTGGGTCGCGGAGAACCTCGATGAGCTCCTTGAGGGTAGAAGCCATGATGACAGAGTTGTCATAGCCCAGGAGAATGTTGTGGAGGATATTGTAAAGGAGAGAGAAGCGTTGAGCGGGCTTGGCACCGACAACGACAGGGTCGCCATAGTTGGGAAGCTTGTCAACGAAAGCCTGTGCCTGCTTGACGCGGCTGGGATCATCCAGGGCTAGGATACCAAGGATATCACCAGCCTCAAGGGTAGCTCCGGGTTGCTTGATAAGCTGGACAACACCATCTTCCTGAGCAACGAGAGGCATGTACATCTTCATAACCTCGACCTCGGCGAAAGCCTGGCCAGCACGAACATGCGCACCGTTCTCGACAGAGTACTTGACAAGCTTACCAGGGCTGGGAGATCGAAGCTGGGTAGGGTCGTTCTCCTGCTCGAGCAAGCAGGTCTTGCTGTCAACGGAAAGACGAGTAGCACCAACCTCTTCCTTCCAGTAGACGTTGTGACTGCGGCCATCAAGAAGGACAAGGAGACCACCATCGCTCAGAGAACGGACACCAACGGAGCACTTGGAACCGTTGATGAAAAGGTGGTAGCTGTCAACGCTGGCACGTGTGGCGGTAAACTTGTAACGATAACCCTCGTAGATGAAGTCGACGGTGAAAACAGTCTTGAGAACGTCCTTAGAGGGCACTTGACCCTTCTCAAGTCCGGCTCGGTACTCAGCCATGCAGCCCTCGCTGGCAATGTGAGCCTTGGTGACGGCACCACAAACAACGGCAAGCATTGTCTCGGGTCGCTCAGCAGTAAGACGTTTGGAGATAAGCTCATCCAGCCAACCAGTGGAGATAGTGTTCTCCTCGAAAGCCTCGGTCTCGAGGAGCTTGATGAGGTACTCGATGGTGGTACGGAAATCACCACGAATGCTCAGCTCCTTGAGAGCCATGACCATGTGCTTCCTTGAAGCAGAACGGTTCTCACCATAGGCGAAAATGTGACCGAATTGACTGTCGGAGAAACTGTGAATACCACCCTGAGAACCGACGGAGAAGTAACCCCAGACGTTGGAGCTACTCCTGAAGTTGAGCTCGTGCATCACACCGTTGGAAGGCTTGAAACCCTCGCCAGGGTCCTCGGAGGTGATTCGGCAAGCAGTGGTATGACCCTTGGGTTGAGGTCGTCGCTGGCTCATGGATGTGCCCTCGTTCTTGAACTCAAAGTCGATTTCGCTTGAGGTCTTGGGGTCGACACCGTACAGGAGTCGAATATCACGGATTCTGTGGAGAGGAATACCCATGGCAATCTGAAGCTGGGCAGCAGGCAGGTTGACACCACTGACCATCTCAGTGGTAGGATGCTCGACCTGGAGACGGGGGTTAAGCTCCAGGAAGTAGAACTTGTCGTCGGCGTGGGAGTAGAGGTACTCGACGGTACCGGCAGAGACGTAACCGACGAGCTTACCGAGACGAACAGCAGCATCCTCCATAGCCTTGAACGTATCGGGCTTCGCGATGGTGACGGGGGCCTCCTCAATAATCTTCTGGTGACGTCGTTGAACGGAACAATCACGGCCGAAGAGGGAGATGTTGTTTCCGTACTGATCGGCAAGAAGCTGGACCTCAAGATGTCGAGCGTTGCCGGCAAGCTTCATGATGAAGATGGGGGAGCCAGGAATTTCGCTGGCAGCGGCCTTGTAGAGAGCCTCGAAGCCCTCCTCCCCGGTGGCCTTTCGGATACCCTTACCACCACCACCTTCGGAAGCCTTGATCATGACGGGGAAGCCAATCTCCTTGGCCCTCTGAAGACCCTCCTCCCATGATGTTACGCAACCCTTGGCGTAGACATCATCGGCGACGGTGACAATGCCCTTGTCGTCGACGGCGACTTCGCTAACTCCTGTTCCTGACCAGGGAATACAGGGCACGTCGGCGTGCTGTGCTACAATTGTGGAGGAAATCTTGTCACCTAGCGATCGCATGGCAGATCCTGGGGGTCCGATAAAGACAATCTTGTTGGGAGAGGCGGCCAGCGACTCTGGCAACTTTGGGTTTTCTGAGGCATGACCCCTGAACAGCTCGTTAGTCCATGTACGTAAAATCGCAGCAAGACAAAGTCTCGAGGAGTCGACTCACCATCCAGCCCAGACGGCATGGACATTCATGCGCTCAGCAATATCCACAATCAGCTCGACGTTGGCATAGTTGTGGTTGTTGGTACCGCCAGGAACTTCGACGTAGTGGTCGGCCATTCTAATGTACTCTGCGTTGGCCTGCAGATCTTCGGGGGTAGCCATCACAGTGAAGTGAATGGCTCGCTCGTCGCCGAACGTCTCGTAAGCCCATTTTCGGACTGATCGAATCTCCTTAACGGCAGCGATACCGTTGTTGGCAATGAGAACCTGTAGAGAAGAATTTCCGTTAGCAAAGCTGTCGGGATTCACTCAGAAGCTCAGAACTGGCGGGGTACACGGAATTGATGCAATTCTGGTCTCCGAAGTCAATTCTGGCGGGAAAGAGATCTCCTTACGTTGGTGATGACAGTGTGGCCATCATTCTGGGCGACAAAGTCCTTGACCTTGCTCGGAGGAGCATTCTCCAATCGGTTGCCGCCGATGAAATGGTCTGCAATATGGAACTTCTCTGCATACGACGCCTTGCCATTGACATAGGGCACCGACCGCCCATTGGCACCCTCCTGGGCACCAGCTGAGATCTCAGTCATGGCTACTGCGTTTATGTGTGAAGAGGAGTAGAGAAAGGAGGAGAGGAGTTTGTGGAGAAAGGAGGAGTCGAAAAAAGAAGTCGGAGATTCGAAATGAGGAGGAGTTTGATCAGGTTGAGAGAGTGAGTCGTGTCGCTCCTCAGGTCGTCATGAGCCGGTCAAAGTGGCGGGCGCGCAAGGGGAGTTAACGGCAGGGGTAGCTCCGGCCGAAGAAAAAACCAAGATCCGACGAGACGGGACCTGAGCTCTGCTGTCTGTACTGTTGGGGAAGAAAAAAAAGTCTCCCTCAGTGTGGTATAGGCGCTAAAAATACAGAAGGGTCGAATGTTAGGTACCGTAATTAAGATGAAGATGTGGATAGAGGTAGGAGGTAGGTAAAAAGGAAGACGTTCTTGGTTGAGGAGGACCAGAACAGACTATGTGAGAACAAGGTATGAATCTCGTTCGTCTTCCTTGAGTTACCACTTTGAGGATTGAGAAAGGTGAAGGGAGGACAGAAGAGAAGAAGTCTTCATCAAGAGAAAAAATAAAAGAAGTGGGAGGGCATCAACACAAGTACAAGTACCAGAAGCAATTGGAAGCTTGGATTGGCTTTGGGATGTACAAATTCAATGGATCTACAAATGCTCTCCACTTCCTCTTCCCCTTGTGGGTTGTTGACTTGGTCCTGTTGACTGCTGTTGGTTGGTGGCAAGCATCTCTCGGCACCTGGCGGGGAATAGAAACTAGAACTGTTGGGAGACAAACCCGCCTGGGCGTAGGTAGTAGGGTACCAGTAAACGTAAACCGACCCCCTGGGGCTTGGGGCGGGGTGCACTAGAGCCCAAGACACCAAGTAACAGAGTCTTGTATCCAGCATCCTACACTACTTTGAGCGGCTCGGGGAAATGAAAAGCCGGACCAATGGACAAAATATCTATCAAGGAAGGGTGGAGTTTCTCAATGTCATGTCGGCTTTGCAATGACCCGGAATGCAGTGGAGGGGAAGCCATTCAGGGTCCCGTCTATAGCCAGACTAGGATTAGATTCTATTTGACATGGATGGTTGAGGGGCCCAGTATTTTTCGTCGCGGGTGGAGGTGGGGGGCCGTAAAACACCACAACTCACTACATACACTCAAGCACCCTACCTACAATACAGCTCCCATCTCATTCCCAGCCAAGGCAAAGCGGCTCTGGGGAGCGATTGATGGGGAAGGGCACCAGCATGGGTAATGCCATTTAGTGGGGGGCGCATTGGCTTGAAGCTATGAATGGTTGAGGTCAGTGAATGATAATGCTACGGAGACCGAACAAAATCTCCGGATTCCGTATCGGAAGCCGGTGTACTTGAAGATGTACAGGCAGTCATGATCTAATTGGAGAAGATAGTTTATGGTGATGGAAATTCCCAATTGGCTTCCCCCGGGTTCCTGAACGGCTATGTAGTGGAGGATAAGCTGACGACTTCACGATTGCTATCTACCTTATCAATTTCCGTGTAAGTCAATACCCGATAGAGCAGAGTTTCCCTGAATCACAATCGTAAAACGTGTAGAAGCACAACACCTGTCTTGACCAGTGCGTCTCCAATTTATACTGAAGTTGGTTTTCTTAAACAAGGCTCCGATGGCAAATTCGGAGAGTTTCGGTGCTTATCGGTGGCAAGTGGCTTACACGTTCGGAACCCGATCACCAACTTCATCACAAATACTATCCGGTCAGCTTAGTTAATCCCGATCAATTCTCCGACACTGATGAATCTATTTTGTGCCATCACTGTTGCTTGAACCATTGTCGGCATTATATGTAACAAGTGTCTCGTTCATGACAAGCTCATATGATCACAACCTTCAGTCTCGTACCTTACTCTCGATCCTATATCCTCCCACAAGGCTGCCATCTCATATCTATCCCATGTACATACACCCCCCTTCCTATTATAAACTAGCAGATCTCCAAGAAACCGAAAGCCACAAACACGAGCCGCATGTTGGGAACCAGTCAGGGGGCTGAGATCCTAATCGAGGCGTTGAGTTGCGGCTCCAACGTTTCAAGGTGACGTCTTGCTTGGACTGGGAATTCCTGTGGTCCGAGCACCGTTGGCCTGATTGTTTACCGAGCGAGATCGAGCGACGAAGGAAGTTTGGACAGTATCAGGGATATGGTCCGCGGGGTCCGTGGTTGAGTGCGACGATTAAGGTGTAAGTGGTCAATTACTCATAAGAGTGTTATTAGATTAATTACATAATTTCGCATAGCTGTATTTAACGTATTACCGTGTAGATTGGCACTTTGGCTTGTCAGTTGATGAGCTGCTCTATGATGCTATTCATATCATATTGAGAGCTTCCTCTCTGAGCTCCAAGATACACACGCGATGCAACCACAGCCACATCACTCACCAATCATCTCTTTCTCATATAAACATCTCACATCTGCAGACCTCTTATCTCCCCAGTCTCTGATAGAATTGTACGTACACAGTATCTCCCCAATGTCAAGATCCCAAGCTACTGAATCCTCATCATCTCAAAATCCTACCCTGGAATCCAATCTCAGATCCAATCCAACAACCTTCGCTCATACCCCCACTTCCCACTAGCGCCGTACCTTAATTCTGCCACACCCCCCTTGACGTGTAGAAGAAAAAAATAAAAAGATCTCCCCAATTGTTGAGTTCCCCAATCCCTTCGGTCAACCAATTAGACATTTTACTTTTTTCGGGGTTTTTATCATTCAATTTCAGAGCCGCAGCCTCGTTACCCACGGCCATCCTCCGAATCCCCAACATTGTGCGCAGAGGATGGTTTCAGGTGGTCAAGAGGGCTGTCCGGACGGCCGCGGAGCCGAACTTCGGCGATACGTGGAGTGCATTGCATGTTTTGCGTGTGTTGATTGAGTTTGAACCGTTGAAGCGATTGTTACTCATGATATGAATGTTGAAAATGATCTTATCCGTTGACTTGTCACTGGGTACGCGTAATTCTTGAAAAGTTATAATGCCTCTGCTAAATTCAGGGAAGACAAGGTTGCATCCGTTGTTCCGATCAATCCACCTCGGCTCAACAGCTTCATCTACGTACTGAAGCTACATCGATCTCAACCGCTTCTTGTAATGACAGGGTGAGTTGCGCATTGGATAACGCAAAGACCAAGCAATCTTAAAACTCAGAGGTTCATCCACAAAGTTGAATTGTGCCTTATTGCAGTTATAAAACTCGTCGCAACTCCATGCAGGTTCAGCGTAATATGTGAAGGCTAAAGCATTAAGTCATCTGTATGTATTGGGCGTATCTAGACCAGGTTTCATCTCCAGCTCCCCCCAGTCTTCAAGTTTAAGCTAAGATATTGTATCATACGCCTCCACAATCTGTGTCTACACCTCCCACTCCTCCTACTCCAATTGCACAAAGGGAAAAAAAATAGATAAATAAGGTAATTCAAGATCGTAGGCAATAAACCCAGCGCAGAGACTAATCTAGCCCGCCGGGCCGTTGCCTCAGCCTTGTCAGACATCGTACGACTCCCCACTGATGTCCGCCCTCCCCTCGCGAGCAACCTTACTTCACAGAGAAAGGTAAGGTACGTAGGTAGCCTCGCAGCAACTCTTCCCCAGTATTACCCGCTCCCATCTAGCAAGCCGTTTTTTGGTGTTAAAAAAAGACCATCCAAAGTGATTTGCACGGTCGATGACTCGCTTTTGGACCGGTACACCCCCGTCTCTCCAGGCCCGGCCGGTACAGCATAGTATAGCATAGCATAGCATAGCATATGTAACTCGGACTTATACCTAGCCAGGCCCTCCCTTCTAGAAAAACAAAAGAAAAATGATAAATATGCCATCCATGTCTCGTAACGTCCGTAAACCCCGGTGCCGAAATCCCAATGTACCCAAAGAAGCAGAAATATTAGTAACGAAGTCTGCCAGAGAGCAAGAAGTGGAATTCCGTAACCATCCTCAACACCATCTTCGCCGTCTTGAAGCGCCAGCCGTAAAAGTATGCCGAACCATCCAGTATCACCCCGTATGTTTTGTAGAAACGGATATCAATGATGGGGTGAAATGCGACCAATTTGTTTTGCGTAAACCGCTCGAACCGCTGCAAAGTAAACCATGTCATAGAAATAGAAACGACCTGGGAAAGTCGTAGAATTTTATGGGATAAGACTGCTTAGTATGTCTCTCCCAGGTCGCTCAGTTTCCTTGGACCGGATACACTGGACCTCATCGTGTTTGCGCTTATCCTTCGGCTACCGCTTTGGCGTCGGATTGTTGGCATCGGGATAGCGCTGCCTTCACCGCCGTTCGACGAGTATGTGCCTCTGCGGCTTGGCGTTCTGAATTCTCCTTCATCCTCTTCCTCCAGGTCCAGGTGGCTGATGCTAGCAGAGTGACCATGAACAGATCCGCTCATTGAGGAACGAGGCCGGCCCATGGGTGTTCGGGTTCCTGAAAGCGATGCCCTCGAAACAGGTCGTGGGATCATTTCTCCTGCGGTTCGTGAGGGTGGTCGAGCATATGAAGTGACACTAGCACGTGAGCTCGGCCTGCTGATCTCCTCCGGACCTCCACGGTTCGGCAAGGGTCCAAACGATAGCCGGCTGACCCCAGACGTGCTAAGACGGGGCACATGGCTTCCCTTGGTCGCTGGTGTTGGAATGCCGGTGGTTGGTGTCACATCGTCGCCTGCAACTGAAGAGGCCGTAGAGCCACCAGTGCGCTTGCGTGAACGGATCGTAACCGACGAGGGCACGTTGGTAGAGCTATAAACCGAAGTTCGAGGTGAAGCGCGAGGTGGCGTGCGAGTCGGCCCGGGAAGCTTAGATCGTGCGGAATGCACACGAGCCTCGAGGCGCTGCATTTGCGCAGTAAGAGTTCGGATGTGAGTGAGAGAGTTGGAGGCAGGAAGCTTGTGTGAAGCCGAGCGAGGTCCAACAGCCCGGTTGGCTGGCGTGCGCATTGTCGTTGTGCCACCAGTCGAGATGCGGCTGCCAGGCGCACGGGTTGTCTTGGTAGGAGGCTTGGATCGAGGCTTGGGAGTGATGCTGTTGTCAGCGGAGGGCAGACGAGAGCGACCAGATCCCCTGGAAGCAGGCGTCCTCGATGCCATCCTGGGAAGAGTTCCAGAGATATCAGACATAGGCGGCGAAGGAGGGTCGGGAAGTTCGGAGAGAGTATCCTCGTCTGGTACAGGAGACTTGGAATCTGGAGGCGTAGTAATGAGAGGAGAGCTGGCAGTAGAGCCAGGAGATGCGGGGTGATCGAAAGTTGGTGACTCAAGGACAGAAAGGTCGGTCGAGATGGTGGACAGGTGGCGAGACTCCTGTTTCTTGATCTTGTCCTGCAGAAGCTCTGCTTCAATCTTGAGATCACCCAATTCCTCGCGCAGACGCTGTGATTCGATGCGTAGCTGTTCACGCTCCTGCTCGCCAATCTTGATTTCCTCCTCCATCATGACAGCTCTCTCAATCGCCTGGTTGTACTTTGACTCCATATCTTCCAGAGATGACGTGGTGTTGCGCGCCTGTCGCTCAAAGTCATCGTTGGCAACTTCAATATCCCTCAACTTCAATTGCAAAGTCCTGTTTGTATCTCGAAGTGTGGTGATTTCCTTCTCGAGTGCATTCTGGGATGCATTGGCCTCTGTTTTCGATTCTCTGTATTTTCTCTGCGCGACGAAACGAAGCCGTTGTGTCAGTTAAAACATCCCACCGGTACAGTTGGAGGCTGTAGGGAATTAGTAGACATACCTTCCACTCCTCGACCTCGAAACCAAGTGCTTCAGCCTTTTCTTGGTGCAGTCGCTCCTGCTTCTCTGCTCTCTCAATATCCTTCTCCAACTCCTGCTCCAGCTCCCTACTCGAATCCCTGAATTCGGCCAGTTCGGCTTCTAGTTGTTCATACTGTGACTTGTACCAGCCAAGGGTATCCTCGACGCTGGCCCCAGGACCGGGCGGAGAGGAAGGAGGCTCAGCCATGTTGCGTGGTTTAATTGATTTGCTGGTGTTTGTTGTTGTTTATGGTCTTTCTCGCATCGATATGTATTTAGGGGGGGCTGTTGTCGCGATATCGAAATGTCGGGAGGCGGAATGGAGAAACGTGGCGCAGGAGATAATACGTCGGTAACAAAGATAAAAATCGTCGGGAGTGTCGTTGAATGACTTGATGCTATGACTGCGCAACTATCGCCATAGTCAGTCGCCCTGCTCTTGGGCGAGGTGGCGGGGGATTTCGCTCACCGATTCCAGGACCCAACGATGATCGGATGGAAATGGACTAGGAGACACCTTCGATATGGATGACCCTTTGTCGGTCGCAACTAGACCTACCTAAGTCTTACCTGTAGTACTGCAGGTTGCTGAGATGCTGCAGTTGTTAGTATTCGCGGCCGCTGGAGAGCGGAAGTTCCATGGGTAGGAAACGTCGCGCGAAGTTGTCGTAGTTGTTGAGTTGATGGTTGAGTGTTGAATCGATGTTTGGCCTGTGACCTTGGGCTGTTGATGCGACACATGGTCCCCCCATTCTCCTTGTGCCAGCATCATGCACTATACCCTGATAGGCAAGGTTAATGGGAGCCATGGGCAACAGGGCGTTTTCGTTCCTTCAGCGACCCCACTATTGGACAGCAATCCTGTGTCTCAAATACACGTGACTCATATGACTCTTTCTTTGTGCCTGAATGTATGCGTTGTCAATCATATTCCACTCTCTCTTGATGAATGTTGCGATATCTTCACTTGAATAACTCAATCCGAATCATCTCAAGTTTCTGAGGTCAGTGCATTGACCCAGGGGTTATGCGCTATCCCTTCCGATACTTTGGCAGGGGCCCGCCACTTTGTCTTAGACTCGAGCGAGTTTCATAACGTGAATCTATGAATAGATGCCCGCCGTTAATATTACAGCATAATCCATGTGCGTCATTTACGCATGACAGCTTTGACAACTCATTCAGCCGGGATCCAATATCGAAAAAGAAAATCCAGAATTCACCAGACTAATTCTAGAGACTACATACAAACAAATGCGTCACATGAGCTTATTCGTTGTTGTGTTTACTACTAAAATACCCACTCTCTTGCAGGGTAACATGTTCATGGCTTCATTCCACAAAATCGACAAGACATGACATAATTCACTGCACGCTTATGCACTTTAATCGAATGAATTGAATTGAAGTTGAGTGATAATTAGTGATGAGTGCTTCATAATGGTAATTGCCGTTAAAACGCTAAATGTCACAAAGGCCTCTCTCTGCTGTGTCTAACATTGGTTCTATTGGATGCATGCATACCGCTTCTTTTGCTCTCACTCACTCAGAGTCTTGCCCCTCCAGCTCTCCATGCACCTCTAACCCTTCCCGCTCCTGCAGCGGCAGCCCCAAAGTTATGCAGCCTTTCCCCAATAAGGTAGGCTTCGTCCCGTATGCGGGCTGTCCAACCATTAAACACCTTGACTAGACCAATCGTGTTCTTGACCAACAACGCAGCCAGCGCAACAGCTGGGTATGAATGTCGATAGATTATTGCAATTCGCGCAACTTCAGCAAGTTCGTTCTCTCCTCCCTCGATGCCTGGAATGATATTGTACTTGATGAGAGCGCCAGTAAGTGCAGGAGGTCCAAATATGGCTGCCCCAGCAATCGCAAGGCCAGGGAGAACGAAAGCTCGCGTCAGAATGTTAATATCGGGGTTCACCCACCCGCGTCGCAATACTGTGCGGACAGCAAATGCGAGGCGAGTATCTGGGAACATTGAGTTGATCGTCCGAGCACCAAGTTTCAAGTATAATAGGCCGAGCGTCCAAGCCTGGACAACACGCACTGTATGTCGACTCGCTTCTGGTCCGCCCTCACGTGCTGCCTGGATTGAAGCCGCGGTAGGGGGATACATATAAGTGTGTAGAGGAATTTGAAGATATAACTCCATGAGTGCCGCGAGGATGAGTGGGAAAACCACAAGGAGAAAAGAGTAGGCATAAAGCAGCTTGACACCCCGCAATAAAACTGCAGCGGCGCGTCGTTCAAGATTTCCAGCGGCCAGTGATGCTCTGGCAGTAGAAAAGCCGTCCTTGATCTTTGTCCATACACTGCGAGCGTGGAAGACCAGATAAGCTGCAGAACCGAGAAGGTAAACACCGATGCTGAATGCATAGATGTCGTTTGTTCGAATATGCTGTGGAATCAGCATCTTGAACATATATCGGCCAAACACAAGTGGAATGATCGTGAAACCGACTCCTGTGACCGCCGCAAAGATCCATATAAATAGAATGAATAAGAAGACTCTCGCCCGGAAGTGTGGTGGAATATAGACCATCTGGTATTGGTTGCTGGCGTAGAGATCTGTGTCTTCCTGTCCGTCGCTTCTTCGACCATTTTCGTCCACCTCAAGAAAGACCCTCTTGCCCTTAGGAATCTTGACACGATCTGATGCAGGTGCGCGGACGAAATGACCGCTTTCGACAAGTTGTTTCGCCTGTGTGAGGTGTTTCTTGTGTCGAGTCAGCGAGCGAATTTCACTATTGTTAAGAGGTGCTCTTGGCTTCGCATCGCCGCCATCAAAGAAATCGGTCCAGGTTTTGGGCACAACGTGGTATCTTTCGTTGAGCTCCAGGAATAAAGTCTTGTACCATGGAAGTTGCTCATATGTCTCGTTAGAACCCAAATGTAAGCTACCTTCCTCGTCAATTCTTCGCTCGCCGAAAAGGAAATAGGTGAGTCGCAAGCCGCGGGCACATGTCCGGAACCACCACGTGTACATAGCATGAAGTCCATCTCCAGGCTTGAAGAAGTTAACGGCTAGTGGCATGAGGAAGTTATAGAAGAGAAGGTCCACTGGGAACTCGAGCACCGGTTCATTGGACGAGTAGTGAACAGGTAGGACTCCTGGCACTGTATAGTTGAGACCCCATACGACACCACCCAAGCACACGATGACCAGTGCGCCATACACAAAAGCTGAGAAGAGGATCTTTCTCAACTGTGTAGTTAGATTTCTCTCCAGAACATCACGAACAGGATGAAACTCAGGATCATCTGGATCGCGGATGAAGTCTATAAACTCGTTAGTCAAAGATCTTTGTAAGGACGAAAAAATCTTACAGAGAACACCCTGGCGCATTATCTTTCGGCACATCGACACGAAGAGGGCAAAGTGGAACATGTAGCCGGTGCCGACAAACCAGTGAACAAAGACAGAAGTGAGGGGGTAATTATAGGTAAATAGGAGGCGAGACCTGAAGGTTGTGTTCTCGAAAAGGGGGAGGAGGGCACCGTCCAGGAGAAGACCACAATACAACGGGAAGACAAGCATCTCAATACTAATGATCATGATGACCTTCATAATGCCACTAGCCTGATGCAAGGTATCAATGATGCCAGCCTCCCAAGCTTGCAGCATGTGACCTCGAGAAAATGGGCTGCCACGCTTCAGGTAAAGCGCACCGAAAAAGAACAGTGTCGCATATCCTGCTGCGATGGCCCAGAAACGATCCAGACCAGACCAGTGAGCCAGCTCTGGGTTCACATTAAGAGGTCCGTCGGGCTCTCCAAGGTTGACCACCCACGAGTTGGGTTTCAACAGTGCAGAGAAGAGAGCAGTAACTTTAGGCCATGCTACAGCAACTGCTGAGGTAATTGGTTCCACGGACATCCCACTGGTAAATATTCTACCGCTGAAAATAAAGCCCACGACCTTAGTGATGATCGTGAAGAGAGCACCGATGTTGCCCTTAACTGCGAGAAGAGCGCTGTGGCTGATGGCGGAGAAGTTCTGCATCTCTGCTGCGGACATGGGAAGATCCATGAAAGTATAGTCCAAAACTCGCGAACCGGCAGTTGTCCAGAGCGACCATGAAGCCTTCCTCGCCGACAAGACTTGAGCACCAACAAAGCCGCCGATCAGACCAGTGAATATGTCGATCATGTTAATAAGGACCCATAAACCAAACCCGGCGGCCATAACGGCAGCATCTTGCAAGAGCTTCGAAAACTCAAAGATCAAGCGAACAAGACGCATGGGATTAGCAACAACCCATACACTTACACGCCCAAAGTTGTAAGGCACAAAGATGCAGGCAAAGATTGTAACAGACACGAGGACCGCGCAGAAAATGGCGTTCTGGAAGAGTCCTGCAACAGGTCCACGCATCCCTATCAGCTCCATGACACCTTCAAAGTCTTCGAGATCTTCCATGGCTTCTTGGTCAATTCCTAGACCTGCAGCATCACCTAAATCCTCAGGCTCTTGAGGTTCATCAGCCGCAGCAGCATCAGGAGGTGGACCTTCGTGGTGGGCGTCCTCAAGCTCAGTTTCCCAACCATCGGTATCGTCATGTTGGGCAGCTAGGGGCTCCGCAGCATGTGTATCTGGCACAGCTCGTTGTTGCTCATCCAGGTCTCCCCACATGAAATCGGCAACTTTATCAACTAAGCCAGCAGGACGACCATTTTCTTGAGCCGGAGCAACAGGCGGATGCGCTAGTGTTTGCGGTTCCGGGGTTCCAAACGTTCCAGTTTGTTCAATTGGACGAGCTGGTTCGGTATCGTTTTCTCTCGGGTCGTCTGAAGCGCCAGCCGCAGCATCTTGTACAAATGTCACATCGTCCTCTGATCTAAAAATTGATGGTTCAGCAGGAATTTGTTTCCTGCTTGACGTTCCTTCTTCCTGAGTATCCACTGGAAGCCCAGCAAATGACCAGCTGTTGTTCGCTAGAGGATTAACGGAGTCGTGCAGTTGAGGGCCATCCGAAACGGCACGAGGTCGGGAAGCACTCGGTGCAAGGTCCGTCTCCAAATCTTGATCAGGAAGAGGTGGCACGATCTCTTTTTCCTTGCCCTTACTGGAAGAAGATTCGGCGGGGGCATCCATTGGCGTTGGGAAGTCGTCAGAACCGGGTGTATAAGCTTTTCGGGATGAACTGGCAGCAGTAGAGCCAAAACTTCCTGTTCGCTCTCGAGTAAGATCAGCGTAAGGGTTAGGATTAGCGCCAGGTAGAGGAGAATCGTCGTCATCATCCTGAAGAGCTCGGCGGGTCACGTCGACCCAGTACGAAAGCTTCCTTTCAAGTCCCTCTTCGTGGATAAGCTCCAGGATCTTTCGTGCATCGCCGTCTGCCTGACGATAGATACGGAGGTAATCATAGACACTAGCACGCTCCTCAGAAAGATTTGCATCCGTAAGGTTTTGTGGTTCAGCCGGACCGGCCTCAGAGGCCCCAGTTTCAATAAGGCCGGATGGGACTTGGAGCTCAGAGTTTGTGCGTCTGCGTAACCGCGTATCGGCTTGAACTTGAGCAGCAAAATCGACATCACTTGCGCTGGCAAAGGGGTCACCGGTATCCAAAGTCTCATCGTCTGATTCATCTGGGCCCTGCAACTCTTCGACATCCTCTGGTCGGATAAGCATGGGTTCTTGCTGCGGCACAGGATTCTCGGGGGCCGGGAAGGCAGCACGCATGTTCATCTCTGGCTGTTGTTGAACAACATAGTCTCTTACTAGAATGACGAGAATGAAGCACACTATGACCAAAACAGTAATAATTTGACCCTCGAGGATCGAAATAATGGCGCGGTTGACAGTTGGGTTTCGAGTCAAGTTGTTCAAGAATGCAACCTCTCCAAGCAAGGTAGGTGGTATGGTCATTGATCCAAGTGAAGATGTGTTGGTAGAATCAGGTCGATCGGACTTGACAGACACACCCCACATGGATATCATTCGGCCGAAGAAATCAGAGATGTTCTGTTCTGATAAACCGTCGAGAAGAGTCTTAGCGACCGAAGCTGAAGTAGTAGTTGGCACAAACAAGGGGCTTGCAGGGCAGGTCTCGAAATCAAAGGCCGAAGGAGACATCCCCAGCACTGAGTTTGCTGTCATTGATGTTGTATCATTGGTGCGAGCCATTACGGAGGAATTGCCAAAACCCTCATCGCTGACCCAGAACATGAATGACCAAACGGATCTCATGAAGTAGGGCAACCAGCAAAGCCAGACGCTGATGGCCATGGCAGCACGAAGCCACACCAGGATATTTTGTAGAAGGTATCTGGCCATATGCCCAATGAAGATATGCACCGGCAAAGACTGAGGCATATCGGGGGCGTAAAGCTTGGTGAACCGAAACGATGTCTTGCAGAGCTCGCAGTATTTCTTTTGAGAATGTGATAGCCACTCCATCAAGCAATCTTGATGGACATATTTAATACTACCGCTGCACTTGCAAGGATAGAATAGCGGCTCTTCGGGAGTTCCTTCGCCTCGACATATTCGACAAATTCCAGGGGCGGCATCTTGAGGTTGTTGAAGATCATCGGATCGAGTCGAGGTTCGGTGAAGGCTCTTAGCCTTTGCGACCGTTGGATCCTCCATGGTTATAACTATAATTCGGCGAAGACGATTCGGAAGAAATCGATCGCGCCCACGAGGGGCTTATTTAGAAGGTTGCTGACAGAGGCATGCGCCGACGTCTCGATTCGTATCGAGGGTCTGAATGGAGACGTATCGGAAACGGAGACGGAGAATAGACCGATGAGCGGTGCGAAAGGAGGTTAATGCGTTGATGGGGTATGGATACAGTCCGTAGATCAAATAAGAGAGTAGGTATATAGTAACTGTATCGAATGGCGCAAACCTAAGAGCAATGTCGCCGTAAGAGTTGGATCTTAAAGAACAATTTAAACTTGTTGAGACGTGGTTGTTAATTGCCCGCGCTGCTGGAGGAAACGCTAACCGCCACCCCCCACAGTTTGCCTGAACTGAGACCCAACTGGAGGTGCCTTGGGATCGTGTTGTGGTGAACCGGGGCCGGAGCAGTAATATTCCGGCAGTGACAGAATCACCACTCAAACTCACGTGCCAGTAACAACACTGGTTGATGTCATGGCAGAAAGCTAAGGCTGTTCCTCTGAGACCTTGAATCAGGAGGCGAAAATAAAGTAGCAAAGAAGCCCGGTAAGGTTTACACTAAATCATCCCAATTGTTTTTGTCACACAGACTGTGCCGGCGTACATTGTGGGATAACAAAATGATGGAACTGTTTGCTCAAAGTGTCACAAAAGCTCCCAACTTTTGGCAAAGGCGTCATAGGTCGGAAGCCTCAAAGGGTTAACTTCATGATAGTAGTGACTCTATGACTCTTTTATACTGAAGCTGAGACGTCAACCCATTAGAATACAGGCAAGAACTTCCTTTAACCTCTCAAATTTCAGCATTAAAGGGAAGTCTAAGTTAGCCCCCAGCCCTGATATAAATAAACTTCTAGACAGAAAATTCGCTCCTATCCAAGCTCAGCTCGATGATATCACCAAACGTATCCAAGATATCGGAGGCATCAAAGTCGATCCTCGATCTCAGATCTAAAGGCTCAAGTCACGATTAGTTCGTCATGTCGCTCTATACTATTAAACCCTCTCCCCAGGGAGCAAGAATCGGACTTTCAGCTAGGCCTACCTAAGTAAGGTTCTCAGACAACAGCAACTAGCGATCAGTGCCGCTATCACATGGAAACGTTCGTCGGCTACAGCATGGCTCGGGACATGAGCCTATGAATCGCGGCTACCAAGCTGTCAAAAAATGAGAGGAAGCCTTCACCAAAGTTTAGTGTATTTAGGGTATGCTCGCTCTTGGTTTGTCTTGGTTAGGTTTACCATTATCGACACCTTTTCAGATTCCCTGACGTATTGTGTTTGGCACTTCAGCTCGTTGTTTATTTCTAAGTTCTCTACGGACCAATCACTGCGCGTGATCCTGTCAGTGGCATCAAAGGGCGTTCGGGTAAAGCAAGCTTATGTGGTTCTGAATGACGTCGCAACCATGCAACTGTTTCGAAAACTGCAGGACAGGAAGCAATCCATGGGGATGGTTGCTTATCTTTGTACTGACAGTGACTAGAGCAAACCCGCTAAAAATGGTATAAACAGCTTGTAGTGTATGGGTGCATGACACCACTGTACAGATGTGATGTGCGTGCTAGTTAACGTTAGACCTACCTAGCTTCGTTGGATTCCAGACCAAGGACTAGGCCAAGACCAAGGCAGCTGGAACGACGTCAATCGTGACTTCAGTTATCTCCTGTCCTATTTCCTACCTAAGACGAATCTTAATTTCTTCTCTCTCCTCCTCTTACAATAAATACAATCACACAAAAGCCAAGAGCTTAACAGAAATTTCATTTGCGGCTTCGGTTGCTTTCTTTCGCTGTCTCGCTCTTGTCTCGAGTTGTGTCGCAGAAGAGCTCCTAGACATCTCGCTTGCTTCACAGCACCAGTATTTTACAGCACGCAACCCCTGCAGTGTGTCCTGAACTGTAACGCACCATAGAGAAGGCCAACTTCATTAACGCAAAAGCTCCCAAAACTTTTACAACCCTGACCTGACCTGACTTTGTTCAAGACTCTTACACTTCAGAGAACACATTTGTTCCGCGTTGCCTCCTCTCGCGTAGCTGAAAGCTGGAGTCTTTGCTACCATTCGCTTGCCAATATTGGCTTTCGTCTCGTCTTGGATCATTGATTGCTCTGACCGCAGCGCGTGTCTAGCTCGTCATCATGGCCGAGTCCGCCGGCTCCATCATGAACGGCAACGGCCACATTAATGGCAAGGCGAATGGAAAGCCTGTCGCTGGCCGCAGAAGACCAATTAAGCAGAGAAGGAGTATTTTTGCATGGACCTTCAGTGTCGTTGCTAGGTATGTTTTCCCTCCACGTCCTCATGGCATCTGGTGCTCGCTCGCTTGATGTCTTTTTCTCCATCTTTTCTAGCATCGTCGCATTGAAATACCGCCGCTTTCATGCACACCTGAGTGACAATTCTTTACTTAGACTCGCGACATGGTTCGCCATCTATACAGTCCTGTTCCGATGCCCCTCGTCGCTCGAGCAGTGCGACGAGAACTCTCCATCGATTTGCAAACCCTACTTCCAGGTTAAGAACACCGTGCAACCGCACGTTCAACCCTACTACAACCACTATGCCGCGCCTTACGTTGAGATCGCTCGCCCCTACTACGAGACAGTCGATAGCAAGGTCTGGCAGCCCACTCGCGCATACGCTGTTCAATATGGAGCTCCCTGGGTTGAGAAGGCGCAGGCGCACACCCGGGCCCTGTGGGAGAAGAACGGGCAGCCTCAGCTTGTCAAGTACCAGGCTCTTGCGCGTGCGCATTATGACCAATCCGTTGGCCCCTATGTGAGCCAAGCTGGCGAGAAGCTCGGCCCATACTACGACATTGCCCGTACCAACGGTCTGCAAATGTACTACGAGTATCTCCAGCCAGGCTATGAATTCGTTCACCCATATGCCATTCGAGGTTACGATGCTGCTTCCGACTTTACCACCAAGACTGCCCTCCCCACGGCTTACTGGACGTGGAACAAGACTTATGCTTTCCTCGATAGCAACGTGTGGCCTCACATCCGCGCTGTCTACGTCCAGAATGTCGAACCGCAGCTTGTTCGCATTGGTGAGCGCCTGGGACGTTACAAGACCAAGACCAAGCCTCTTCAGGAGACCTATTCTTCAAGGCAAGATTCCCAGGTCCATCTTATTGCTGCATTGCCTAACTCCACATAGCTACACAACTGGAACAACCGCCTCATCTTTCCAGAAACCCGCTCCTCAGAGCACCAAGAGCGTCACGTCTGTTGAAGTGTCATCCTCTCAAGCTCCCGTTGCTACTGAGAGCCGTGTGCCCGAAGTCGAATCTGCTGGCTCCGATTACATCAACCCTGTGCAGGCCCCTCCTCCCACCGAGAACGAGAGTGAAAGGCGGCGCAAGGCTCGAGAAATGGTCGCTCAGGACCTCGAGTCTTGGCAGACCAAATTTGCTACTCAAGCCGACGAGGGTGCCACTGACTTGGAGGAGCGTGTTGACGAGATTGCCAAGCGCTTCATCGAGGAGAATGTGAACACTAATGGCCAGAAGCTCTTTGACGACCTTGAGATCACAATTGATCGGGAACTCACCGGTCTTCGAAACAAGATTGTGGAACTTGCTGGATCTAACACGGATGGTACTGATGTAAACGAACAGATCGTTACAGCCGTGCGATCTTCTGGAATGGCCATCAAGCAGAAAGCTCAAGCCATTCGACAATGGCGCCAAGGCTATGATGAGGAACTTCAGGAGACCGTTATCACTGTCGCCGATGTCCATTTCCAAGTTCTGGATGAGACTAGAAACCTCGCCCTTCAACAGATTGGAATGCGATGGGCCTGGACCGATGGTATTACTTACAAGGATTGGGCCAAGTACCATGAGCTCAAGCGTACACTCAATGAGTGGACCGAGCAGCTCAAGCAATTGATCGTTACCCACCCAGCTCTGCTCGAGGCCCAGGACGCCGCTGCACGAGTTGAGGATGAGGGAATGGAGATTGCCTCTGTGGCTGCCAAGGAGCTGGCTCGCCTTAAGGACGTTGCCCGCTATAAGGTTGCTGCCGGAGATACATCTGACAACTTTGACACTGATGCCATGAAGCTTGCTGCCGAGCAAGCTGCTGCAGCCAAGGTAGCTGAGGCCCAGACCCCGGCTGACGATGACAGTGCCGCATCCAGCCTCTCGGAGGTTGTTGAAAAAGCTACATCCCAAGCTCAGGAGGTCGAGCAGGACTTGGAAGACTTTGTCGCATCCGTCGCCGAGCCTGTTAAGGAGCAAGCATCCGAAGTTGCCGAATCTGCCAGCGAGAGCGTTTCCAGCGTTTCTGTCGTCGACGAGCCTAACGTTATCGAGAAGGCTACCTCAGCCGTTTCAAGCAGCGTCAAATCTATCGCCAGCGATGCCTCTAGCCTCGTCTTTGAGGGTCAGGAGAGCGCCAGCAGCATCGCCAAGGAGGCCTCGGAGACCGTTGAGGCACTATCCTCCACTGCCTCCGAATCTGCCGTCCCCGTCGTCGAACAAGCATCCAGCGAACTGTCGGAAGTGGTCGAGTCAGCCACTAACGTCGCAAAGTCAGAAGACAGCAGTATGTCGACCCCTCTTGCCTCGGAAGCATCTGAAGTTCTTATCGGTGACACCTTTTCCGTAGTCAGCAATGGTAGTGAAGAGCCCCTTGAGGCTAGTGACAAGGAGCCACTCGTCGAGATTGAGGAGGATCCCCTGACCCATCGCGATGAGACCCCTCTCTCCGAACAGCACGAGCATGTCAAGCCTGCTTTCCTCGGTGCTGCGGCTCAGGAGGTTCCTCACCGACAGATTGTCCTCGATGATTATGTTGACACGGACGCAATTGCCAGCGCCACTGATGCTGCGCAATCTGTCTACTCGAACGCCGTTTCTCGTGCCTCTGAGCAATACACTAGCGCTCTTTCTGTTGTCTCTGCTCAAATCTATGGCACACCCAAGCCAGTCCACGAGCAACTCCTGTCTTCTGTATCGTCTTCCTACGACCAGGCAGTCTCTGCCGCTGGTGATCAGCTCGACAAGGCTAAGAAGGCGGCTACGACCGCCGCTCAGCAGCTCCCTGCTACCACTACTGTTCCTACCTGGCTCGACTGGGAGCGTATCGAATCCATTGCTTCCCAGAAACTCAACGAAGGCCGACTTTGGGCTGAGATTCAGTACCAGAGTGCTCTCATCGCCGCTGGACTTGCTACACCCACCCCCTCTTCAGCTCCTGAGAAGTACTATGAGCAGGCTAAGATGCAATACTACGCTGGCCTTGGTGCTGCGCAAGACCGATACTCTAGGTTCTTGTCTGGCGCATCTTCTGCTCTTTCATCCCTGACCGCCACCCCCACCCCCACTGACCTCGCCGGATCTGCGTCCTCTGTCGCTTCTGTGGCTCGCGAGTCCGCTGCTTCTGCTGCCCAGGCTGCGGGTGAAGCTGCTGGATCTGCTTACTCTGCTGCTGGTGATACTGTCAAGTCAGCTGCTAAAGCTGTCGATGATTCGATCTCTTCCGTTGTTGATGCTGCAAGCGAGCAGATCTCGGCTGCTGGTCTTGCCATTGGTGATTCTTGGAACAACATCGTTGAGCAGATAAGTGGCCAGGTTTACGGCGAGCCTACTCAAATCGCCTGGTACGAGCACGTCTGGGGTGATGCTAGCTCATACGCCTCGAAGGCCACTGATGCTGCTGCCGACAAGGCATCTCTCGCCTCTGAAGCTGCTGCTGCCTCCGCCGTGACCGCCTCCGCCCAGGCCCTCAAGCAGTACGAATCCGTTAGCGAGCTTGTCTCCGAGCTCATCAGCGGTAAGGAGCCCTCTTTTACCGAGAGCGTCCTGTCTCGATTTCAAGCAGCCTACGCCACCGCTGCCGCCAACGCCGAAAGCCTCAGGAGCCAAGCCAACGAAGTTGCAGCCTCCGCTGCTAACAAGGTTGGCAGCGCAGCCAGTGAGGCTACCGAAGCTGTAAAGGAGACCTTCCAGCGTGCGAAGGACGAGTTGTAAAGCGAGATGAAACCGACTAGGAGGAAACATTCTTTTTTGGAACGATACCCTAGATGAATATTACGATCGTTTAATGACATGGACCATGCAGAGGAGGAAAAGAATACAAGAATGACTTGAAGAGAGAAGGTGGAAAAGGTGCAGGACACGCAAAGTGAGAATCGGAATGGGATATTGGTGCGTTTGATGGGATTTGGATCTCATTTGTGATCGGCGATGACTGATTGTTATGTATTCTTACGATTGCTAGCCCTAATTGATGCTTTCAATATTATCTTGAGTCGTTGTGAGTTATGTGATGTGATGTATATTGCGTATGAAGTTGTCACTGGTGAAGTTGTTGAGTAAAGGGGCACACCAGTGGAACATCAAGAGTGTATGTAGCCAGCTAAAAGCCGCCAGAGAAGAAGATTCTATCCCACGCCATGCATTCATTTGTTCTTCCTGTACCGAACCCAAATCGAGTGGTATAACCCATTACCCCATCGTTCGTTCCTATATCCCCATTCCAAGCGACCACGCCCCATTCTGAACGAATCCCACCAAAGATCTAAAACCACATATCATCCGTGACCATATCCATGTCTTCGCCCTCACTATCCTCGAAGCCAAAATGTTCAATGGGGGCATTTATATCCACAACTGCAACCTGAGCCCACTCAATGTTATCCTCCGTTGCAGCGATGGCAAGTTCGTCTCCTGCCTCCTTAATCATCTGTGTGAAGAAAACAATTTCTTCGTCCGTGAAAACGACAGAGTCTTTGAATTTGGCAGACTTGGAGTTGGCATTAGTCTCGTTATCGTCGACGAGCTTGATGTCGTCTATGTCATCAGGGTCGTGAGGTTCTAGGGAGAGGGGTTCGAGGTCGTGGAGGATAGCTTCGTCTGGGAGGAACATTGGCATGTCGAATCGGGTTTCCGGGGGAGTGAGGAAGTACACTTCTTCAGTATTATTGGGCACGAGCTTCGTCAGGCTTAGGTTTCGGTTGTGGCCTTTGCTCCCAGGGCTGAGGGTAGCGGAAGGAGGGGAGTTTGCCTCATGGACGTCTCCCATGGGTTCGTCAACCACCGCAAACTTAAAATCAGAGTACTGAGGCTCGTGAGGCATGTAACAAGGCTCAGTGAGGTTGTTGTTAGGCCAAGGTTTCTTCTCGATGAGCTCCTCGAGGATGTCGTGAGGGGTCCAGCAGTCTCTGTTCAGCACTACAGCCGATCTGCATCTCTCGACGCTCCAAACTTGGGGATCCGAATCAACGGGATGACCGCAGTCAGGATAGACGTATCGAACTGGCAAGCACATGGTGACCTGGAGATCTCGTCAATCTCAAGCGGAGATGTTCTTAAAGAGGAGCACTTACCTCTTGGTCCCGACAGCAACGATAGTAGCAGGAAGGAGAAAGAGAACTCCAAGAAAGCTTCCAAGTTCGGATTTATAGTATTTCAGATCTGAGATTCATTGCAGTTTGTAGCGTGTTTCATTGTTGACCACAGGAGTGTAATTGTTTGTAGTTATAATGCTTCACTTTACTGACACCGGCGGGGAAGAGTCAAAGAAGATACAATGGCGGAGGTGGGTATGCGGACGGGTGGACACATCAATGAACATTATACTCGAAAGATTGGCACTAGCATATACAAACGGATCTTTATTTCTTACAATTATACTGCTTTTTTGGTATGGACTTGCCAGCTTAACGCTTCTGATGGTCTGCAGCTTGGAACAAGATGATAAGTGCCTGATGACACCCCATTTTCCTCTTTTTTATTTTTACTCACAGTTCTCGATCAAATGGTCAGTATATAGCGGGCGTGGATATGTGTATATCCTTTATCATTGCCCTTCAGTGATTCAAATGAAGCAACGACAGAAGTTGACCTGTCATTCATGGCGTAGTGCCGTGCATCAAAGGGCTATCGAAGGAGGCCCTGGAACATTGGTGATACTACAATCGCTTCTGGATTCATGTAATCAATGATATGTATTCAGGTTCAACCAAGATATGTAAATCATGCGAATCTACAGTGTAAGCCCATCAAAAGTCGTGATATATCACTAATCTTGGTGGCCCGGATCTAACATCGGAGGTATTCATCCAGTCCATCGCAACCTTTGCAACGCATAAGCCCTCCAATTATCGGCTTCTGTGTTATCCTTATGAATACAAAGCATCCAAGGCTTGATAGCCATAATAGATATGTCCCCTGAGGTAATCTTTACAAGGATATGCCTATCTCAAAGAATCCCGCAAGACCTCAAACCGTATCCTTGGTAGAACTGGGATTCGGCTAAGGGAAACGCGAGGAGTCAAGAGCATTCCAGTTTGTCATTTACTTGATTAAGACTGCATCAAAGGGTAAGCCTGGAGCCTTACGAGATTCTAGGGATGCGAACAAGAAAACAGGGGCTGAAGATAGTGACGTTGAGATATGTATGGCAAGTCCAGGATGTCCTAGACTGCCGAATTTGTTTAAACTTGCTTAAATAAATAGTCAGAAGACTTTCTTTATTCCCATCGTTTTCTTTCAGCATGCAGCTACAGGCGAAATTGTTGGATCCTGTATCAAGGCAAGCAAGTTCACCTAGAAACCTCCACAGCTGAGATATTCTGTTTACACATATCACTTCACAAAAGCAAGACACATATTTTATGAATATTTTTCAACTTCATTCTAGTCTCGAGGTTAAGCCCATGACTAGCTTACACGTACTGTGCATTCATCCCCTGCTAAACTCTTTGTTGAGGCTATCATCATACTCCTGTGAAGGAACTCGCCATTCGAAGCGTCATCCGTTATACCAATCCCAAACCTAAAACTCCCAGGGACTTTTCATCGTCGACACAGTACAAATAACCTGAGGACTTCTCTATTCCCCTGCAAATCCTATAAATGCAACCAAATCCCGTAAGCGACTATCGTCGCGTTGTAAATACTCCCGCTACCTTTTGAAACGTAGAAGATCAACTGCGGCCAGAAAGAGAAGACAGAAACGAGTTATGCCACAATGTGGTTTCTCACAAGTAAACGCTGTTTGGTATCTTGGGACATCATGAATGTTTCGCAAAGAAAGACCATCTACAGAAGAACTCTCCTGTGGGTAGTGTTTATGAGGGAGTGCCACGTTCTTCGACACGCTCTCCCTCAAAGCTGTACAACCGCACCTCGCCATCTTCGCTACCACTTGCCATGCGGCTATCACTCAAGCCAACACAGGTGACAGGGCCAGCATGACCAGTGAAGCTTCGCTCACACTTTCCAGAGCGAGGTTCCCAAATCTTGGTCATGGAGTCATTAGCACCTGTGACCACACGGAGAGTGTCACCGACAAGGCCCCAAATGCCCTCAACATGACCAAACATGCTGCGGATGCACTTGCCAGTGGTCGTGTCCCACAGGCGGACAGTGTTGTCCAATCCGCCAGTGAGCATGTAGCGCGGGGGTAGTGGCCGGTCGGGGTCGGATGTGAAACCCGAGCCATAAGCCGCCCGAGCATCAACAGGCTGCTCAGAAGTCGCTGCAGGTGGGCTGTTACTTCGACCACTGGAAACAGAGGCAGTATCTGTGGTATCCAAATGAGGCATCTCATCAGGCTCAAAGTCCGCAGGCATCAGGAGAACCTGCTGAACCTGTCCAACATGGCCAAGGAAAGTCTTGATACACTGCTTTGAGTCAATGTCCCAAATTTTGACCGAAAGATCATCCGATGCTGAAAAGACGACACGAGAGGGTGAGTCAATTCGTACATGGTTGACCCAGTCAGTGTGACCCCGAAGACAGAAAGTCTGCTTGGTATCAAAGCTAAACACCTTGACTGTCTTATCGATGGAGCCGGATGCCAAGGTGCAGCCATCGTAGTGGACTGATAAGACGCCTTCAGTATGGCATTGGAGAGTGTTCAAGCACTCTCCTGTCTGCCAGTTCCAGATCTTGATGGTCTTATCAAAGCTGCCACTGATCAACTTGGAATCATCGAATTGAAGAGTGCGAACCGCCGAAGTGTGTCCTCGAAGCGTGCGCATCACTTCTCCAGTCTCGATGTTCCAAATCTTGATAGTCGTGTCATAAGAACCAGTTGCAAGGATGTTGTCGTCAAACTGGAGACAAGTAACGCCATTCTCGTGACCCTTAAAGGTCTTGATGGAGCAGCGGCCAGTCTTCCAATTATACCCCACCTTGAAACGGTCGCGATAAACATCTTTCCATGGTCGAAACTTGCGTTCTTGCTCCAGCTGTTGTCTTGACTTGTCCCCGTTGCTCACTCGAGAGCGTTTGGCAGCTCGGTTATCATGTTCATGTTCGTCGTCGGCTTGTCGCTTTCGTGAATCGCTTGATTGTGTCTCAGCCTCGTCGTCGATCTCAACCACGTCGGCGGCAGTCGGCTGTCGGTGAACTTGTTGATGGCGGCTCCACGCCATCAATTTTTTCCTTTCGAGAAGAGGCAGACCCCAACCGCATTTCGTGCACTTGCGATCAATGTGTTGTTCGCACATGCGATGCCATACCACGTCGTCGTCGGCAAGATTTCTCCATCTACGGCTGACTTGAGCGGCCTTGCAGAGAGAGACTGTGTCGAGATATGATAGGATCTTATAGGAGAGTTCGGTGGGAAGGGCAGCGAGGAAGTCGATCTTGAGTTGCTCTTGTACCTCGCGCGATACAGTAGAGAGTTGGGGGAAGCAGCATTGTGTAATGATGCCCTGCAGCATCAACTCACGGTGTTTGGATGGAGCAGCAGAAAAGAGTGACCATACGTGGGTGATGGCTTCTTGGTCAGCGGATGAAAGACTGTTGAGTTCCTACATAGCATTAGCACAGATTATCAGAACGATTGGCGGGCAACCATAGACAAGTAAAACGTAGTGAAAGCTGAAGAGGACTGAGACTTACACTTTGAATGAAGCCCATCTTGGTCTCGTCGGCAGCGCGTCGACATTTTGAGTCAGGTCGGTGACGGTAACAAAACTTGCTGTTGGGATCTTTCTTTCGAATTGTAGGTGTGTTGCTGGGACTGGGAGATAGAGGCATGGCTGTCTTGGCCTTGCCAAAGGGTGCGTAGAGGCCAGGAATATGTTCCTTGAGGAACGGGCTGACGGTCTTGCCGACCAATTCGGAAGGCATCTTGACGAGACGAGGATTGATTTCTTGGTCGGATCGGTGTCTATCGCAATTGTTTTTGGAGGGTTGTTGGGAAGTGTTATCGTCGAGATGTTGGGAGTCGGTATCGGAGACTTTCAAAGAGTGGCCGTTTGTAGGAGGAAGAGGCGAGGATGAGTCAGGTTCTGTGGACGGCGCAGGAGCATGGTGATGTGTAGGATTTGTTGTTAGAGCCGAAGCAGCTTGAGATGCAGAAGACGAGGTAGGTATAGAAGATTGAAGAATAGTCGAGCTCTTCAGGGCTGCGACAGAGGGATCGGAGGAGGGCCGATGGCCGTTGACGAGCGAGGGGCTTTCCATGGCGCAGGCGCAGGCGCAGGCTCAGAGGCACAGAAGTATGTATGTACTGTACTGTACCAAAGTGTAAAACAAGAGCAAGGGCCTGGGGGTGGGAAATTGGAGTCGCGCGATGAGAAGGTGAGATATCGTAACTCGCCGGTTGGGTCTGGGGAAGAATGACAGACAGGAATCTGAGGCAAAGTGACTGGCGGATGGCGTGCTGAAGTCCTCTCTATGCGCTATGTACTAGGTTAGCACCCCCGGTCAGTGGCGGGTGCGACAAGACTATACCGATTGTTCTTGGCCCCGAAAAGACGCTAATTGGGTTGTGGAAGGAGGTGAGACAAGTTGTGATTTGTTCTTTTGTCTCCGAAGGTTGTCGAGAGGATTCAAGTTGGCTGATTGTATTGTCTTGTCGTGTCAGGTAACGAGTGTCGACGTCCAAAAACGTTGTGTGTGTGCAAAGATGTAAAGCATTGGATGGATGTGACGTTTTGGCCAACCTTGAGAGAAAGATGGTTCGGGTCGTCGGGGAGGGCCCCCTCCTTTGAGCTGAGCCGAGTTCTGCCACCAATTCCCTTTTTTGCACCAACTGACACTCACTACCACTCAACTGGACTCTCTGGCCTTGGAAATGGCGGGGGAGTGACAGGGAAAGAGGGTCTCTTACTGCTACCTCGATTTTGACCAATTGGAGTTCTCAGCACCTGACAGACTAACAACCCATATCTGTGTTATTCCCTATCACTACGAGACTATCAATGGTGTCTTTCAGCTTCGTCTTGTCCTCCATTTGTGCGACCACAAATTCCATTCCAGACAAGATTGCTTTGTAACCCCCCTGGCACTCCGTCCGCACTGATTTGAGCTCGGGAGGCGTCTGGGGTGGCTTGCCTGGTTGATTCTGTTCAATCATGTCACAGGACCTCTGTCAAAATTTGGGTCGAGAATGGCGTTATCAGCGGCCGATCTGAGAGAAGTGGGGCCAAGACACGGCAGTCGGTCGGTGTAAGTCGAGATGGAGGCTCTGCTGAGAGATACAAAGTTGATGACATTCGCCACTGAGCTTCGCCATGAGAAGTCATATAGAATTTGGACACTTCAGTATCAAGCTCATGTCAGGGACAGGCCGCGACCTCTCACAGCATCATTTAGGTATCTGACGCTATTGCATTTTGGCTTCTACCAACTCATGCACTATAACGGGGTCTAGACGGGGCATGACTGAATTAGACTTGGACCCTTTGAGACCCCCTCTCTACTAACAGTCCAGAGGAAACGCCCTCTGCAGCGAGAATGGCACTGGCTAGACTGGCCTCTGGTATTCTCTTAGTCGAATACAAAAATCCATTTCATGTTGACTTGCAGTGCAGTTTCGGTGTTGCTCGGCAGATGAAAAGAAAATGGATCCTCAAGTGCCGCCGTATCCTCTTCTTTGTTACATAACAAGACCCATCGTCAAAATTCTCTTTAAAGTCTCCTCTTTTTTACGTCTTCTTTTCTCTTAGACTGCCAGCTTGGGTTTCTTTTTTTCTTCTTGGCCCCTCTTCGCTATGAAGCCTGCAGCTGATCATTCTTCGACTCTCTCTTACTTGACAAGTCGTCGCGCATCTTGCTTTTCGGCAAATGCGCCACAGATAGCCACGAAGCCTCATTACCAATCTGGATACTAACTTCTCGACAAGTTCCAATATGGAAATGATATCACTTCTGGTTCTAGAATTTATGGCCTGAGATGATGCGATTTTACCATGTCAATTAACTCCTTCTCAGGCCCATGTCAGTACCTTGGTTATCACAAATGTTTCGCCATCCCGAGATCCGAGTCGACTCATTTTCCCCCTGCCAGCTTATCAACCACCCATCAGCCTTGATAAACCATCACTTAATCAACAATCACGCAACATGATACAATATTTTCTTGATCCGAACCCTCCGTATCTTTCGAAACCAACTTTGTGAAACCAACTTTGTTTTCTTTTTGTTTACATTAGCTTATCAGTATTGTCTGATCATAGCCAGCTCGATAGTCGAGGCCTTGTTGCTCACTTTGCTCCCTGAGCACATCATCGGAGGCATGACCTACGGCGCTGAACCATAATCCCATGCTTATTACTAGGACATGAAAATCGCGACTAGGGGAACCTTCTTGAACTCACGTTGCCCCCTTTACGTGTTCATGTCTAAACTTCACTTCTGTTTTGGTCTTGGTTCATCACATCTCTAATTCTTTTCACAATCCAGAACTTCGCGATAGTCAATTCTTCACGTGTCATGATTGAAAACAATCACATCCTGGCTCACCATTGACCAGGCTCGGAACTTTTCCTTCCACTCGGATGCATGCTTTTCGCACAGATCGCAGAGCATGCCATGTCCAGGACACCTATGGAAGCCGTATATGCCGGCTCCTATAGAAACCCTCAGACACAAGCTTTCTGCTTACCTGCCTTGTTCCTTCTAGACGCGCGCTGCAATCTTGTTTCAAATCCCATCGCGACATTCTATGGCGGTGTGGCGAAATCGAAAACAAAGCAAATATCTCGAATCATTGGTGTTTCTGACGCGGCCCAACGGGCACATATATGCAGCTAGAAGGTTTTGCAAGGGAGATGATATCTCATTCTCGCCAGAGTGTGAGATAGCTGAGATCAAGATGAGGATCTTTTACATAGTAGTTTGAGCAGGGCGCGATCTTGAGGTCGGGGCTATCCCGACTCTTGCGCAATGTTGATGCCTCAACGGCGGTGAATGTAAATTGTGTATGAATAGATGATGATAATGTGCATTATCTCGATTAGTGTAAGACTCGACACTGAGATTCAGAGTTCAACGCCATACAGTCAGATAATTCATGCCTCCCCGCAACCTTTCCATCAGATATCGGCGATCGTAGGTCTGACATGCATCTCCATTCGATCACGACCTCGCTGATATCGACATTGTGAAGCTGAATTGCGTGAGTACGGGTAGATTGGGCGTATAGGCTAGTATTGCTGCCCGCTACATCAACGAAAACGGTTCTCGGAAACGAGCACCCTCGGTGAGATGGCCGAGTTGGTTATGGCGCCAGGTTAAGGTTAACCTTAACACCAATTTCCTGGTGGAGCAATCCTCCTGGGTTCGAGTCCCAGTCTCATCAAAACATTTTCTTTTTGCATTTTGATCTTCTTATGATCCTTCTTCTACAGGTAGTATGTATGGTGTACTTTTTATAGTGTTTATGATGCTTCGAACTTCTCCCTTCGAAGCTTGGGTAGGTATAGTACCTCAGTTTGGCGCTAGTTACGCTCTCCCCTTGATGTACCTGAATACAGTCAAGCTGTCTTCAGCTCTCCCTCAAGCCCTCAGTATTACAAACATGACTTCATCTATGATCTAATCACATCCGTAATTCACGGGTAGGAACATCAACTCCTGTCTATAATTTGCTTCTTTCGCCAATCTCCCTTCAAACCACCAAGCATCATCAATTCCACAAAGCACTGACCTCGATTCAAAGGCTAGTAACAGCTCAGCATCATCGATAACCTTGATAAACGTCACAAATATCAACGCGTTGTCTCATTAACAAACATCACACTCCATAACGCTTTAATCAAACCACTTAACGCGTCACGATCATGTAAATCGCGAATCGGTCGCGGTAAGTTGCTTGCCACTTGCATCACAATCGGCCAGCCACGCGACATCTGACCTAGAGATTAACCTCTTGGATCGAAGTTTTCAATTAAGAGATCAGGGGCACTAGCATCGGTCCCGGAAGTGTTTGCAGCAGGGCTAGTAGCGAGCCGTGTTGCTGGTCCTGAGGAGATGATTCATTGGTTATCAGACAATGTCGTCATGGATAGATGCTTTTGTTTGCGGGCCATGACGGAATAGTCGGTTTTGGTGAGAATATCTGTTTCAGTTTAAGTGTAGAGACGAAAAGTATAAGATGGATGTTCTTCTCGAGTGAGAAGAAAAGGTAGACTATTCATCAATCAGTTCTACATTCTCCTGCAATTCGCAACTTACAACACTACCACTTTTAAACCCAACCAAACAACAATCGTCATGTCTTCCGACGGTCTTCAAGATGCCCCCTCGGCTGAGTTCCAAGACAACTCATATGTCTCTCGCTCTGGCGAGAAGGAGCAACCCATCCCTGTGCAGTCTGACGGAGATCGAGTTGAAGATCCCATCGACGGAGAGCAGGCCGACACTGATGCCCAGCTCGGTATGCTCAGTTCCAACACTCCGTTATCTCATTCTGTCTAACAAGCCTACAGAGCGTGACGAGAAGGATGCTATCGACGAGAGCAACATCATCGAGGAGCGAACCCGAGGTGCTGCTCAGCCCAGCGGCACCTACCAGGAGCCTGGTGACGAGGAGGGTCTCCCTTCTAACACTGGCCGAAGCTCCAACTATTAGACGATTTATGAAAGCGTGTACAATAGATATTTTGGAATGGAATTGGTTTTTTTTTATCTTTGCGATGGCCTCGACTGTAGCGATGATGTGTCATGCCCCTGCTCTACCCTTTTACATTTCCAAGCCAACCGCCTGGCTTTCAATAGTAGTGTCGTTCTTATTCGTCTTGTCTTTCACGTATCATGCGCGATCCATACTGTTACAATGCATTTGCTTAGTAGACTGAGGTAACCACTGAGGTTTGTATTATAACTGTACATTTGCGATACCACAACTCATGATGAAGAAGAGTTACCACAACAACGTTCTGTTAGTTGAAGATATGACATCAACTAAGAGAAGTGCCTGGCTTCTAAATATGTTTTCTTCCCGTCCATCTGTCCCATGAACTCGTCTTTATTGTTCTCTCATGGGCCAGTAATGCCCCGTGGCTACTTGTCAAAACTGGTCTTCTTTTTCACTACTTCCAGAATAGCTATTGTCTCCCAATATAAGATATCTTCTTGCAAGGTTTGCCGGCTCTTCTCGACAGCGTGTCAATATTTTGCTTTTAACTTCAGTTTCTTGACATTTATAAGGCAGAAAAAAGCAAATACTCCATGCTTGACAACACTGTTCGAGGGGAAAGAGAAGAACAAATTAAGTAGTACATGAAAAATAAATATACCCCCCCTCTCTATCCATTCATTTTTCAGTAATAGCGCAGACCCAGGAGCAACAGTGAAAGAATCCAGACTGCATCACTTACATATCGAAGTTGGGATCCAGGGTAGCCCCCCACGCAAATGACAAGCTCCCCCGCCGGGACCACAACGGGAAGCCCCACTCACCCGCATCGAAAATCTCGTCGTCAACCAGACCAAAAAAAAGTATCCCGCGCGATAGCTACACCTTTTCTCTCCTACCAATCTACCATTGGCATTTGTCGCAACCGATGCAAACATGGCGGCAGATAACGAAGCTCCTGCCGCGAGCAGCGCCAATGACTCTCGTCCCTCGGGCGACAACAATAATGCCTCTAACAACAATGGCTCTGAGAACCGTCGCAACCCGCGCCATGACCACAGAAAGCCAGGCAAAGGACGATCAGAGAAGGGACGCGGAGAATGGGGGTAGGTTTGAACCTCAATTGGTGAAATGAGTACAGTTGCCAACGGCGCTAACCAGAAATTAGTCGTCAAAAGGGCGACAAGCGCAAGAAGAACGATGAATTTAAGGAGTTTAAGCGTCGCAAACTGAACAAGCAGGGCGCTTCTGCTGATGGCGAGTCGAGCAACAATCCCTTCACCAAGGATGAGATTGCTGCCGAGGAACGACGACCCAAGCGAAAGGTTGCTGTCATGATTGGTTATGCGGGCACTGGATACAAGGGCATGCAGGTCAATGGCAACGAGAAGACCATTGAGGCCGATTTGTTCAAGGCTTTTGTCGCTGCGGGCGCTATTTCCAAGGCCAATGCTGACGACCCCAAGAAGTCGAGTCTTGTTCGATGCGCTCGAACGGACAAGGGTGTGCATGCGGCTGGAAACGTCATTAGTTTGAAGCTCATTATTGAGGATGAGGATATCGTTGACAAGATCAACGCCGAGCTGCCAGAACAGATTCGAATCTGGGGTATCCAGCGAACCAACAATGCCTTCAGCTGTTACCAGACATGCGATTCAAGATGGTACGAGTATCTCATGCCCAGCTACTGTCTACTACCCCCTCACCCCGAGTCTTTCTTGGGTCAAAAATTGGTTGAGTTGGCTAAAGAGCATGGTGTTGAGGACGAGCTGGCTGCTAGGATGGAGGATGTCAAGGATTTTTGGTCCGAAGTGGAAGAACAGGAGATCAAGCCCATCTTGGCTCGGCTAGACCCCGAGACCAAGGCTGCCGTGTTGGAGCGAGTTCACGTTATGGACGATGAAGAGATTTCTGCGCGCAAGGAGGCTGCGAAAGAAACCGACGAGAGCGCGCCGACAGAGGAGAAGCCTGCTACTGAGACACCCGCTGGTGAGGCTGCTGAACAGACCACAGAGTCCGAGGGTCAACAATCTGGTCTTGTTCTGGAGAGCCACAAGCCCAAGAACCGTGAGCTTGGTCCTGTTGATTTCGCTCTTCGAGATATCAAGGCAGCTTACGTCGCCGCCAAGCGACGATACCGTGTCAGCACAGAGCGTCTGAACCGTCTTCAGGAGGCTCTCAACAAGTACAACGGCACAAAGAACTTCCACAACTACACTGTTCAAAAGTCATTCTTCGATCCCTCAGCAAAGCGACACATCAAGTCTTTCGTTGTCAACCCCAAGCCTATCATCATCAACGACACAGAATGGCTGTCTCTCAAGGTCCACGGACAAAGTTTCATGATGCACCAGATCCGAAAGATGGTTGGTCTGGCCAGTTTGATCGTCCGCTGCGGCACTCCCATGGAACGTATCAACGAGAGCTACCAGAACCAGAAGATGGCCATTCCCAAAGCCCCTGGTCTCGGACTTCTGCTTGAACGACCCGTTTTCCACAACTATAACCGAAAGGCGACCGAATCACTCGGAAAGGAAGCGATCGACTTCGACAAATACGAAGACAAGATCCAAGCCTTCAAGGACAAGCAAATCTACACTCGTATTTTCAGCGTGGAGGAAAAGGATAACTCGTAAGTACTGACGTATGCCTATGCCAAACAAGGCTAACAAAGACACGGCAGGTTCCACATGTTCTTCAACCAGATTGACCAGTTCAAGACAAATCACTTCTTGTGGCTTACGGCTGGTGGTATGAAGGCCGCCGAGATCGCAAGGGACACTACCGGTGAGAAGGTACAGCAAGACGTTGATAAGCAGCTCGGCGATGAGGATGAGGAGGACCCCGAGGGCGGTGAGGGCTAGGATGTGTAACAGTAAAAACTGGATAGAAGATCAGGTTTTCGACATGAGTGTTGTGAGCGATGCATTGTTTCATCATCGGACGTATCAGAGAGGTTTTCCACCACTGAAATGGTTGAGAGTGTGGTTGAGCTGCAGGAGTAACACGGCTTTTATGTCTTGGATGCAAGCTGAGTTGCTTTGAAATCATGCCTATTCATAATTGAATGCTTCTGAGATGCTGTGCAACTGTTCTCCACTGCCTGCTTTTCATTGCATCAAGCCATGGAACACAAGCTACTGTGTAAGGCTCTCTCGTCACTCTACTAGGGCAGTAGGGCATCATTCTCAAACTGTTGCATTTGCCCCAAATAATTCTATATTGTATGAGCCATTCAACCTGCCTCCAAGCACAGTAAAAAAACATCATGCCTTTGTGATAAACTCGCTTGTTTCTAGAACTCTGTCCCGGGGTTTGAGCTTGCTCTGGGGAGGGCGCTGCCAGTTGGAACTGTCTTGCTTTGCTCTAACATCTCTTTTCTCTCTATATTCCGTCGTACTTGGAGCTCTGTGATAGGCTTGCCATCGTAGTATACGGTAATTTCTGTAGGTGCCTGCTAGGGAGTATCGGGCCAATGGATGAACATCAATCTGACATTGTATGTTGGGCCCAAGAGTGTAAGTGAAGCTGACTTCCTCTTTGGGCGGTGGTGAGAAGACCCACTAACCCCAAGGTGAAGCTCGGTGTGTTAAGACTGACGCCTTAGGCATCAGCGCTAATGGACTCACCGACGCACAGACCGCGCACAGATTTTCGAGGGTTTGAAAACCCCAATTTAGCGACTTCGCAGAATTGCCTACTATCAAAATAATTACAACGGCCCGCGCAACACCATCACACTTCGTCGTCGTCAATCACGTAGTCGAACCAGCCGTCAAAATGAGCGCCCAGGCCCTTAACAAGATCGCTCCCAACAGCCCCTCGAGGCAGAACCCCTCCGAGCTTGAGACCAGCATTGCTCAGGCTCTCTACGACCTCGAGTCCAACACCTCCGACCTCAAGGTTGCCCTGCGACCTCTGCAGATCGTCTCTGCCCGTGAGGTGAGAATACCATGAAATACAAGTTCCGAAACTAGGTCTCTTTTCGAGAAATCCTGTTCCCACACAAGAAAACTGTACTGTTCTCGCAATGGCCCCTCTGCCTCCCGACCGCGCACACACCGTTGAAAATGACCTCGATATTCGAGAGATAATTGACTGAATTGCGCAATACACCGTGTCGTCGGGGCGGAGGAGTGTCAGCCGGAGTATCATTGACTTCTGTGGAACAGGACGGGAAGCGGTCCAAGGTTTCGTCCTGGAGCTCGCATGCTGACTTGGGATCTTGACTAGATCGAGGTTGGCCACGGCAAGAAGGCTATTGTCATCTTTGTCCCCGTCCCTTCCCTGCAGGGCTTCCACCGCGTCCAGCAGCGGTAAGATATCCCTATCTTTACTCACCAAAACTCAAACTAATGACCTGCAGCCTCACCCGTGAGCTCGAGAAGAAGTTCTCTGACCGCCATGTCCTGATCCTCGCTTCTCGCCGCATCCTGCCCCGCCCCAAGCGATCTGCCCGCTCCCGCAACACCCAGAAGCAGAAGCGCCCTCGTTCGCGAACTCTCACTGCTGTCCACGACGCCATCCTCGAGGATCTCACCTACCCCGTCGAGATCGTCGGCAAGCGCGTCCGCACCAAGGAGGACGGCTCCAAGACCCTCAAGGTCATCCTCGACGAGAAGGAGCGTGGCGGTGTTGACTACCGCCTCGACACCTACTCTGAGGTCTACCGACGATTGACAGGCCGCAACGTCAACTTCGAGTTCCCTCAGAGCAGTGCCGCCGACTACTAAGTCTGCGTTTAACCTCTTCGAGAACGAAATAGAAGAAATGGCTATTTTTACCTCAATTCGGGACTGGGAGTGCTTTAACAAATGGTTGGTTGGTCAAAAAAGGGGCTTGGCGTCTTAAAGAAAGTAGCTTGATAAATGGTACAAGCAAGCTGCGTATGATTTGACAAGACAACTTAAACACTTCTTCCGTCCATGACTTGTTCGATTCCTGGGTATCTAGATCTATGTCTCGTGTGCATGCTTTTTCTATGTTTCAATCGTGACTGATGCGGCCAACTCCAAGCACACACCAATAAGCCAACTCCCGCTTCTCCTGAGCATCCCTTTCCTTTGCAGATGCTCCACCAACGTCTTGTTGGGAGTCAGGCTCCCACTCCATTCTCACAAACATGGGTATCTCTAGGATATCCTCATCCTCCTTCAGTGGACTCTTATCCTTTTGATCATCAAGTCGTAGTGAAGCGGGAACTACTTCCAAGATGATGCTGACCCAGTTGCGCCCTCGTTCCCAAATCTTACCGGCTTCAGGCTGACCACTGCTCTCTTCGCCTTTTCTTTTCTTATCTTTGTCGTCGTCTTTCAGAGCATCATCCCACATATCCGTGTTGGCATCGATATCGAATTGAGGACACAGAATGGTGACTTTGCTGGAGAATCTACCAGGTGTACTGTTTGGCGTAGCAAGAGTGACCTTGATGCCGTCGAACAAAGGGTTCTTGAAAGTAATGACATAATGATGCGGTCTGAGCGGCTTGAGCGGTCGCTCCTCTTGAATTTGAGGACGTTGCGTAATTGGGATTGGTCCAGCTGTGGGGTTAAGAGGCTTGATGGTGATGGTTGGGATGTAAGACTTTGCGACAAGTCTGATCTTGAACCGTGTTGAGGTGACCTTGTTCTCTGGTTTGGAGATAATGTGTCGACAAACAGAGCAACGCTTCGAGCGCTTTGTCCGTAAAAGATGTGGTATAGGTCGTAAACCATCTTGGAATCTTTGCACCTCTGCTTGTTGAAGGTTCTGCTCTACAGTAGCTGTTGCCTCCCATCCCTCTTGGTGTAGTTTCTTGATCTGAGCAGTTTCATCCAGATCAGCTAGCTTCAGACCCTCATCCGTCGAAAGGGCCTCGCGCATCACATCTGAAGGGCCGTTACGTTTATGGGCATGACCGTGACCAGTGTACATAGCCATGATACGTGACAACGACGCTGCAGATGATCCAAAGCCAACATTGTCGTGAAGCGCAGACATACCGCCCGAAGCAGCATTCGTGTCGGCGAGCTGAGACTGGTAAAATGACTTCAGATTGGCAAATTGAAGGTCTGTATCAACATCACTGTCGGCGGGAGGTGGCTCATCTGGATTCTCCTTGCGACGCTCCTTGAGCTCCTTCGCCGTGAGCTTGAGGTCGCCGCCGTTGTTGATCTTGGAGAGCTGTGAGTATATACCACTGGGTCGCTCAAACTTGATGCCTATCTCGGTGGAAGTCCAGTTGCAGTACTGGCAATACAGGGCAAAATGAGACTCTGAGCTGTCGGCACCAAGGTGTGACTGGTCCTTATCGGGAGGGGCCTCCATAACCTGGAGAGGTCCAATGCACACAGGACATTGGTAACAGCTTCGTGTACATCTAGGAGGCGTATGTCAGGCTTGGTCTCGAACATGTCTCTGTGCTATTTACCTATTCCCCTCGCTGCGCAGATTACTACTGGGGACCTCAAACAGACAATTCGGACAGTAGTATGTAACGACCTCCTCGTTCACACATCGTGGACATCGTATTTGCTGGCAGTCTTCGCAGTAGAGGAGGTACTCGAGAGGATAAAGGCTAAAGTTTGAGCGAGGATCGCGGGGGTCAAAGGTTCGCTCGTCGGAGGATTGTGATTGACGCGCTTGCGGGAGATCGGGAGGAGAATTATCGGAACACGGACATTGGATGTACGTGTAGGGCAACACGAGCGCCATTGTAATGGGAGTTTGTGGAGTTGCGAGACTCCAGGTGAAGTTGAAGCTGGAAGCGAGCTGTCTTGAGACTGGGGTCTTTGTTCTCGGTGTGAGGTGAGTAGAGCTATGGTCACTCGGTGAGGGGCCAATCAGGTCATGGAACCTCTTATGAAACTGAAGGATAGCGACGAGTAACACATATAATAATAAAGCATTATAAAGTTGAAGCTCAGCACTGAAACAGGAGTAAACTTATTGCATCTATCTACTACGTAGAAATTGAAGACTCATTCATTTATTTTGTTTGCAGAAGAGGAGCGCCGAATGGTTGTTATCCCGCTTTCATCCTCAGCTACCCACCATCTCGCTGAGGATATTGGCGAGCTGAACCGGCTTAACATGCCTTTCCCAATGTCTCATGAATGCCACTTCTGTCTCAACTCCAGTTATTTATGCTACTTGGGTGCTGTTTTTGTTTCAACTTGATCTCTTTGTTCATGCGTTTTCTGGCTGATGGATATACTTCAAACCCACAATGCATAGCCCACTTACAAAGCCTACAATTAGCAAAACTGTGAGGAAAAGCTTGAAGTGGCCCTTTATTCAGCACATTTCATGCATTCCGAGACTGTGGCGTCCTCAAGAGGAAAAAGACCTTTGGTAGTGGTCGAAACCTCGCTTGGTGAAACACACAACTGAGGGCGGCTAGTGCTCCCAGCGTTGAACCCTGAATCCATCCCATCCCTTCTATGTAGGTTTTCTCGGCGTTTGAGACTATTTGTTAGTGGCGAGTTCAGCTGTGTATAAGGCGGGAAGGGAAAGACGGGTTCTGGAACCAGATGAGTCTAGACTGTAAAAAGTCGGACATCCAATTGACAAGCTCAACCTTGTCAACGAGCTTTTTTCGTCTCGCCCTGTCTGTCAAGCAAGGCTTTCTTTGCTCAACGATAATCCCTTCTTAGGGAAAGAATTCTCGTTCCGAACCCGAGCCTCGGGAGCCGGTCTCCATTGATTCTAATTGTCTTGGTCTGTCTCGTCTTGACTCTTGTGAATGACGCAAGCAGGACATGGCAATTGCGGGGTTCCTTTAGTTGTGAACGCTGGTGTTTAGTTTACGATCGTGAAAGGCTGTTGATTCATGATGACAGAAGACGACTTTATGCTGGGCTTACTTGCATACTGAGCTAGATCCAGAACGAGTGATGGTCAGGTCCGCCCCTGGTCTGGGCTGGCTCTAGCTCTGGCCTGTCTGGAGCCTTTGGACCTGCCCCTTGGTCCCAGCAGAAACTAGGCTTGGCTGAATTTCCCAAAAGGGTTCAAGTATTGAAAGTCTCCCGACGCCTTCGAGTTCCCCGTCGGTGCGGCTGACTGCAGGTGGCCACCAAAATCGAACAATCTGTTTGTCAAAATGGCGGTTACAGAAACAATTGCCGTAAAAACATCAACAGTCAAGGGTTGTGTGCGTAAAATAATCCTTGTTGACGAGATGATCTGGCATATCCCAGTGGAGCTGAAGAAGCTAACAAAAGAAAAAGTCAAGACCCGTGGAGAAAAAGGCCCTGGTTAATTCCCGAAATTTTGGGACGTCACAGATTAACACAATTTCGTTGACCTTGGAGGAAATTACGCCACTTTCTCTTGAAGATTGCTCGCTCGAGTTTGCCCGGGACGACCGGTTGAAAAAATGATGATCATTATCATCATTTATTCTGTTTCTGTGGTGTTGTGCGACTGTTTATGCATCATGCGGAGACACACACAAACTTTCTTCTGCTTGTATTGCGCAAGCTGTAACTCTGCCCCCCCAAAGCCTAAATGCTTATACGAGGTAGTTTCGGTGGACGGTGGTCAAGATGCTCCGATAGATGGGATCGGAGAGTCCAGTGGCTGAGAGACGGTGTACGATACTTTATGTCTCATACCAGGTTCCTGGGTCTGGAGCAAATCGACGGGTTTGCTTTTTCTTTTGTCACTTGAGCACTGATCAGATCTGATGCAGTGCTCTACATCAAACAAGACAGACCACGTCAAGAACCAGCTCATAGCTTTAGCTAATAGGCGAGCTGCTTGCAGGGATCTTCGACAGCTACAGCTCAAAGACGGCTCTGAACAAGTCAGTGAGAAAATAAGCTAATGCGGTGGCTTGGTAGTGTCTTACCTCTTGGGTTTGGCCTGGCTTGAATTCAAATTCCGACCGTCGGGGCCCTGTCTTGTCTTTGCCGGGATCAAGGATTCGCCCTGTTGGGCAAGGCTAGGCTTGGTGCATTGTGACGCGGTGGAAGTAGTCCAGACCAGACCAGAGAGTGGACGATATTAACATGGCCTTATCCCCCCTTGAGGGGTCTGAGATCTCTCGTCTTGTCTTGAATCTTTGGAAGATCTCTTACGTAGGACCCGTCATGGAACCTTGCTCCTGACGTCTTCCTCAACATGGCTGTATCACTTGAGATGTGATGGGTTTATTTGTTTTGTTCCCCTACGCGCTCGCAACAAAAGACAGGGCCTCTTTTTTTTCTATTCAGCTGGGGATTTACGAACAAAGGATTTATATGCACCGTCCCGACGACACGGCTTGCTGCAGATTGTTCAGCGGCTTTTGATCATTGGTATTTTTGGTCAAACATTTATATACGACTTTTCACTATGTCGTCTATACAGGTGAACTCCAGATCGAGTTCCCTACGGTTTAGTGCTTTTGTGAATGGGAGAATGGATCACCGTCCAACAGTGAAGCGGTGGGATGGTGCTGCAAGAACATGTACAGAATGGGACAACATCCGTCGAGTAAGTTCCCCAAGAACTACTCATGAAACTAAATATCTAATCACAGAAATAGGATCCCGAGTTGTGGTTTCGAAATGGAAATTGTATGGTGCATCTTCATGCAAAAGGTCACTCACAACGAGGCCCCTCTTTCAAAGTCCCCTTCTCAGCTCTTCTCGAAGCGCAATGCTACCCGCTCATTCAAAGGTTTCTCGTATGGGAAGGCGTTCAACAACCCAATCTTAGCGAACTCATGAGATGGAATCAAAAACACCCATCACGCAAGATCGAGTTATATATCCCGCCGCCTCCGACGACAGACAAGACGCAAGCTTTCAACTACCACCTCGCAACACGCAACTTTTTCGCATGGGTGTTTCGAAGATCCATGGTTGGATGTAGCCTCGGCGGTGCTCTTATCGGTCTTCTCCACAGTATGCATGAGTTTCGATCCGGCGTGGACGATAATGTCTCAGATATGATGGCGTATTTCGACGAGGAAGGGTATCTCGACATGGCGAATCAACCAAACCACGCACTCGCGATACTACAACTTGCCGAGTGTTTTCAAATGAAGGAGCTATACATTAGAGCTTTTGCACATTGCGTTGGCATGGGCGAGTACTTGTTCGAAAACGCTGGGTTTCAGGTATGTTTTTACTGTCAAGAATGCTAAGACCAGCCACTGACGAAGGGTATAGGAACTTAGCCCTTCAACACGCAAGCTCATACGTAAAGGACATCTCGAACTCGATTATCGCATGACGCGGTCATCTTCGATGCTCAGAACGTTTCTTGACGATGAGTTGTCAGAAGCTCATTTGAGTGTCGCAGCAGGCGCCCGGGCGCATCTTGAGCGCTTCCGGAGCTTTTTACTATCGTTTTATACGACGAAACTGGGATATTACCCGCCGACTATGGGTTCTGAGAACGACTTGTTTGATCCGGCTATTTTACGGCTCATGCGTGAGGACTTCGAGGCTTTATATGATCTTTTGGTTGATGACCAGTATACTTCGTCACATACTATACCGCCCACAGCTCATGGAGGGATCTGTACCATTCAACTCGTGCAGTCTTTTGACTTTGAGCATGGATACGATATTCTTGATCACCCACTGCCACTCCTCCCCGATGCAAATGGCCGCAACTCACGGCGCATGTCTTGGCTTCCTGGACGTGTGAGTCTTAGATCAGATCGAAGGGTGACAGCACATGCAGCATTGATCAACGCATCGAATTTGATGAAGCCAGGAGTGGCGCAGAACGATCTCGTGAGAGCTTATCGACGGTTTGAAGAAGATTCGATTATGTCACCGAACAAGGCAGATAAGCAAGAGAAGGTCTCGTTGGTGGATGCTCGCAAAGTCCGATGGATTCTCATCTACGCGATATACCAAGTTCTTCGCTACGCAACAGACTCAGCAGCAGAGTTGGAAGAAGAGGACATCAACGAAGCTCATTACAGTCTCTCTGCGCTAACCGACAAGCTTCCACCGTGGGATACAACTCGTGATCTGGACCGCATCTTACGACGCCAAACGCAATATGTCACCAGTAGTGGCCCGGATTGGGCTGTGCACCCAGATGATGCCATAAACGCAGGAGAAGATTCCTTCGGAAAGATTGAGATCAAACCCGATATCGACTACTTCGCACTTACTCATCGAGATCGTCCTCAAACACAACACGATAACCGCAAGATGGAACGCCGAGCATCAATGCTCTCGCGTCCATCGCGCTCAAACTCATTTACACAAGCACTCAGCCGTTCTTCAACAATCCGACGCTCCATGCGCATGTTTAAATCACCAGCTACTACACCACCGCAATCAATCACACCACCATCACGACCTACCTACCACGAAATTGTCATCCACGGCTACGGCAATGGAACAAATGATGTGAATGTTGAAACAGACGGAAGCGATACAAAGACAGACGACACAGACAACACATCCCCTGAAAGCGTCAAAACAAACGACTCCCTCGAATCACCTCTCGACACCCCACCACTAACAGAATACTACGTCGAGCCAATGATCCCCAAAGACGTAAAAGCCCGTCGCGAACGCCGCCGGGACGTAATGTCAATGGTAGCACGTTCAATGTCCGGCCGGGTAACAAAGCGCAGCCGTCCCATCAGCGCCATATTCTCTGATAACTCGCGCTACGCAGAGGAAGTTGAGAACAGACGACACAGCATGTTTCCACAGCCACTGCGAGTTAAGACACAGGTAGAGGTGGAGGAGCCGTATATTGTGAATGAAGATGCGGATTGGGCGGCGATGCAGACGTTTATGGAGAGTCCGGGGCAGATGACGGAGGAGGAGGATGATGATATGATGCCTGCTTGGGAGCAGTATGCTGATTTGGGAGGGTTGACTGATATGAGATGAGATGAGGGAGAATGGTAGTAGTGACGGATGAGGTTGCTTTACGCTTGACGCGTTTTTTTCTATGTTTTTTTGTTATAAGCGAATACCCCTATTTCTTTATGAAATGACATGTCTAGCGATATAGTTAGTTTTATTTTGTTTGCTGTGGGAGGAGGTATGGTGAGGTGGCAGGGTACTAGTTAATCATCAATTATTGATGTCAATTGTTCATGTATCATTGAAATGACGATAGTGAATGTTGACATTTAAATAAAAGTAAAACGATCCTGTTCTTATTTCAACTATGTACTGCTCTGTCACATACAATGGCGTGTTAAAAGCAACATAACCCAGTTCATGTAACATGTCATTCGTCGTCCCTCCTCACTATTACTCATGTTCATACCACCCAGATACCAGCTAATAAAAATCTGTCCGACTGTTGAGACATATTTTACTCAGTCTTGACCGATTGGCCTGAAGCAAGTGTCAAGCCATTGAGGATATCCCCCCCAAACTTGGAGATCATGTAGGTAGGGAGGACAATCCACGCACCACTGCTCAACAATCAGTACTCATCCCACGGCAGGTTGTCAAGAACTACTTACTTGGGAATCACCCAAAGAGTTAGAAGGTCCATAGGTGTATTGTGCGCGATGTTGTCAAAGTCACTGTAGTACTCATTGGCCCCTGAATCTGTCGTCAGATACTATATCGTCGCATGCATAAGAGGCTCACTTACAGTATAGGATCGTCTTGCTCAGTGTCATAACAGCAGCACTATAGCCGATAACAACAGCCAACGCGCCATCACGTCCACTCAAAATTCTCTTCGCCCCATCAATCGTCCTCTCCGCGCGCGTAAACAGCATGTACAGATACACCAAGTACATGACCGTCTCAACGAGATTCAGCGCCGTTTGCGCGGCCGTGAAGCCATTCTTGGCATTGAACGCCTTCCAGCCATAAACATGGTCGACCTCGCCATACAGTGCATACGGGACATAAAGCGGCCAGTGGAGAAAGCCATCTGGCATGGTGTGAGGTCTGCCAAAGACATATCCTATATCCCATATGACGAGGGGCAGCGATATCGCGAGCCAGAGAATTGTTGTTGTGGTCGCTGTGTGATGCCACGTATGAGATGAATCGATTGGTTTCGTGGACGGTCCATTGCTTGAAACTGAGGGGTTCGAGTTGGAGTTTTTCATGGTTCGTTTTTGCGGCACCGGAGTAGCAGGAATATCGATGTTAGTGGAACTCTCGGGACTGGCAATTAGGCCTTGGGAACTCGATCTTGTAGTAACCAATTTCGAATCGACAAGAAAGCGCATATTAAATAGTTGTAGGAGTAAAGTACTGTTATGTAAACAATGGCACTGTGCCATCAGGCTATCAACTACCGAATTCTGAAGAAGTCGGATCACTTGCCATCCGACACGCCGAGGTGCCCGTTTAGGCAATTGCGAGTCAGGAACGTCAAAAGCCCCCGGGGTTTTGGTGGGCGGGCGCTGAGCGTTAGTGGATGTCGGCACTTGAGGTGTCACACTAAATGCTGCCGTTGCTTCCTATTGGTGCAGGAGGCGTTTTCGGTTGTCGTTTAAATTGGCCGTATTCGTTTTGGACGATGCAGTTCACCATATGTTTTCGAGTATGCGCATACGCTGTGGGATCATTGAGCACAGATACGCGACTGATGTCGATCTTGACTTGATATTTGACGTCATGGCCCACATGTATTGAGAATCAACATGGGAAATGCCTGAGCGCAATGAGGTCACTGTCAATAGTGCAGATCATAATGCCCATCGTATGCCTAGGGAAGTATCAATAACTTGACAGCTGGAACGCAAGCGATAGGAATGCTTAGGACGAATTGAAGACAAACGAAGGTAAATTTAGGAAGAGTTAAGAAAGATTTGGTTTGGTCATTTTAGTCTAGCCTCTCATTGGCAGTCTCAAGTCTTTCTGCTCCTATGCTCAGCTACCAAACCTATCACCTCCATTCTCAAGAAACTCCACCTCCTCCGGCGTCGTCTCCCTTCCGAGTGCCTTGTTCCTATGCGGATGCCTTCCAAACTTCTCAATAATCACCCTGTGCTTCTCCTCAAACATTATATTCATCTCACCAATTTTCTTCGCGGTCTCAGGATCCGCCTGCACCGCTTCTCTCGCTTTCCTCTCGTACTCATCTGCACCACCCGTACCCTCTATTAAGCTTAGAATATCGTTGTTTATCTGCTCAAAGCCCAATACAGCTTTATCGTGAGCAGATATGTCCTCTGAGTGCATCAGTGGCATGTAGAACCAGTTCCGATGGGAGAAGACCCAACGGATCTCCGGTGCTTTGTCTGGAATTCCTTGCTTGACGGCTTCGAGAGAGACTTGCCTTGCGAGGGGGTCGAAGTACGTGAAGCAGATAGATGATTTCTCGCCACGGTATGAGTTGCGGGGAATTTGGTCGAGCAAGATGATTAGGCTCAACCAATCCAGGGAATTGCGAGGCTGAGCGACGGATAGAAGTTCCTGTGCTGATGTAACCCCTGCCTTGCGGATGGCTTCTAGGATAGGGCTGAATCGAGTGCTAGAATCTGTCAGAAGATGCAGTTGACCGGGCGAGTATACATATGACTTACACGCAGACATTATCGAATTCTTCATCGGAAAAGAACCATTTCTTTTGCAATTCATTAGGAGCGATAACGCGCTGGGCTCCCTCTGGTATATGCTCAAACCAAAAATTCCGTAGCTCATCAAGCTTATCGTGATTCAAATACTCTTAAGGCCATCTAGATTCTTGACCGCAGAGGCCATATTGACTGGCTGAGACTGCTCTTGCAGCTTGAATGTCGATGAGCTGAATGGCTTTACTCCGGACAAGTAATGTTGGTAAATCCGTGTTGGCGCCGCAATCAATGTGGTCGCTAGGCGGAGCTGAGAGAGTGTGCCCCTGTGATCTGAGATCCATTCAGCACTCCAGTAACAAACAAATATGAAGAACAACCAACGTGCTAGACGACGAGCTGTGCTGGCCCAAGTTGAGGACGCTGTCACAGGTGCCCTCATGATGAGACTTACTTTGAGGGTTCCTCGAGAGGACGTGAGCCTGGCAAAGTGAAGGATCGAGGCCTTTCTGCCTGATGCAAGGTCCAGTGTAAGTCTTATAGCAACAAAGAGTCTGATAAATCGATTGATGGAGTTGTAGCACGAAACTGCGAATTGGGAAATGATATAACGATTGGTTGCCCCACCGATCGCTGGCGATCCATGCACAAGCGGCGATGGAAGCTCCACTCTCGGACCCTCGGTATTCCGAGGTGGATTCTCCATGACTAATCTTCGGAACTCGTTCCACCCGATTCCGTATTCATGACATGTATTCATACTCAAATAAGACAACGTATGATAAAAGATATAAATTCAGAATATTAGGTACTAATGTAGTCAGACCGGGGGAGTTCTGGGTCTTGAAAGACCTGCGTCTAGAGTAACAAGGGGAAGAGTACAGACTGGCACAAACGAAAGAACTTAACCAAGACAAAGCTTAAACCATCAAGAGAGCCATAAGAACAGCACAGACACCAGCACCTCCTGCAACAAACTTGGAGCTTGCGGCGTTGACAACGGGGGTGACTCCAGTAGGCGTGGGAGTAGCGTCAGCACCAGTCGTAGCATCAGCGGTGGCAGTAGCAGTAGCAAGAGCTGAGACGTCAATGGCCTTGAGAGTCTTGAGAAGCTCGGGAGTGGTGTAAGTGGACTGGCTGTCGTCTGCATAGCTGATGACCGAGAAGGGGAGCCTGGAGACGGGTGTAGCGCCGGGGAAAGCGAGGCGGTCGTCGGCTTTGGCAGCTGGCTTGAGATCAGCGCGGTCAAAGGGGTCGTCGGCGGGGTTGAGGACACTATTATCGTCAGTATTGTTGGCGGTTAAGAAGAGCAAGACTTACCCATCGATAACGTGGGCGACACCGTTGAAGAGCAGAACATTGGTGAAGAGGATCTTAGCACCATTGACCCAAGCACTTCCATCCTCAGCAACAGTAAAAGTCAAGTCCGCGCCCTGAAGACTGGGAACGCTGACATTCGCAAGAGAAGTAGAGAAGAGAACATCGTCGACAATGTGGTACTTCAACACCTCCTGCAGAGTCTTGAGATCAGCGTCCTTGAGGACTGAACCAATGGCCTCAAAGGCAGGGTCGTTGGGAATGAACACGGTGAAGTCAGAGATGTTGACAAGAGTGGAGGAGTCCCTGTCCAGGTTGCCAAAGTTGTAGGGAAGATCAGCTGCATTGAGAGCGGCGTTGAAGTTGAGGAGGTTGTCGCGGCGGGTGAAGAGCTGAAGAGGAGGACCGAAGCTGAGAGGCTTGTTGATCTTGTGGACAATGACTGAGTCACCAACTTTGATGTCCTGGTAATTGTCAGAATATCTCATGCTAAGTAGTGGCGCATGACTTACGGCTTCGGTCACGTAGGAAAGAGTCTCCTCGCCAGAGATGACAACAACATCATCACTATCCTTCACAATACCATTATACTGCCCCCCAGTAAAGTTGCCAAACGGCTGGCGATAGTTCACAAAACTAGAATCCAACAGAGACTGCACAAAGACAGGAATGTCCTTAGCGACCTTTGCAGGATAGTAGCCCTTAAAGACGTGGTTTGAGAGCAGAGCACCAATAGCGATGGTGTCGTTGCGCTGAGAAATAGCCTCGCCCTCAGGAATGTCTCGGGGAACTGAGGCAAAGGCATCGTTGGTGGGAGCAAAGATGGTGATGTTGCTGGCGGATGCAAGAGTCTCTGCGATGTCGGGTACAAGAGCGAGGAGCTCGGCGAGGGTTGTGAGGTCGGATTGGGAGGAGATGATGCTAGCGAGGTCAGATTGAGCGACCACGGCGGATGCGAGGACTGCGAGGTTGAGGAGCTTCATTTTGAAGGCTTTTATGCTTGAGATGAATTACTAAGTTGATTGAAGGGAACTATGAAGCCAGAAGCTATTGCGAGGCTTGAAGATGGTTGTGAAGCTGTAAGTGACAGAGTCTTATTACTGAGCTTTCCCCCTCCCTTTATACACAACAACCCTCAACGAAGCCGACCATGATCCTCAATCAATCCCTTGATTATTTACAACTCATGTCAATACCAAGACTAGACCTCAAATCAAAGCATCATCGACTCTCCCTCATCCCATGCATAATGCTCTGTGACCATGATGTTGATCCCCAACTACCAGGGTTTCATAACTCAAACACATATTAAACGAACGGGAAAATTTCACCGTCTCCATAAAGACCCTTGGGGAAATCATATCAGACAAGCTTAATTGCTAGCACAGCCTGTCTCGCTTATTGCACAGCCTTAAAGCTATCTGAGAGTCGTGTACGTCATGGCCAGCTTTTTCCCGTGTAAGTGACAGACACGGATTCCCGTGCTAACACCCCTGTCGACTAACGGCTTCTAGACCCTTTCTGCAGCAGAGTATGTTAATAAACCACATCCATTAAAGATTAGACTCGTAGGATCATACCGCCTGAATTCAGGAATGTAGAATGGATTAGAAATGTCCATTGGGGCTGAGCCCTCCAATTTCCTGTTCTGCAACTTCTCTTTGCAGATTCTCCTCATAGCGCTCGATGATGTTCTCATAATCATCCAGCCAAACTCCCAGCCATTCGACAGATCCGATGATCCGCGTGTTCCAGTTGCCCATCTGTGGATCAATCTTTAGCAACTCTTCCTTGACCTCAATGAGTTTCGCCATGGCTTCTCGCACGTGCAGGGATTCGCGGGTCAGGATTTGGCTGTATGTGTTTCCTGGTGCAGACACTGCCACAAAGACCTTGATGAGGATGGAGAGCGTGTAGCTCACCGCTGGGCCGAAGCATAGTGAGGGGAGGCACAGGATCGTAATGGGGTACATTTCGAGAACGATAGAGATTGCGAGATGGCATGCTTCGACGATGGAGCGCAGAGCTGTTGCAGTTGCAGATGTGATGGGCCCGCAGGCAAAGTCATTGACGCCGATTCTTTCGGAAATGTAAGGGGGTGCAAAGAGGGCTTTGTTGGTAGCTGTGTGCAGGACTGGTTCGTTGACGTGTATCGCGATGAGCATGCGCCAGAAACGAAGTTGGAGATTGTCGGCAAGAGGTCTCTCAATTAGCTCGTTCATCTCATCGTAGATCTGATTCCTCGTGGCGACTACAAGGTCAGAGTTGATGTCATGGAATGCCCCAGTGTTACAGAGTTCAAGATCATTCGCAACTCGAGCGAAAAGTCTCATCGTATACACCATCTCCAAGAACCACCGATCCGATTGACCAGCCTCCAGCGCATGAAGAGCCTCAAAATGTGCCTGTCCCCAATCAAAATCATGCGGGTTTCGAACTCCAACAGCCGTCATAGTAGAGGCCATCCAGGAGGCCAACCAAGTCTTTTTCATCTCGAGTGTCTGCGGTTCCTGAATCCGGTTGAGGTATGCCGCCGCAGAACTCTGCATTTCCTTGCCCCCAAGACCAAGCTCAACGCCGAGGTTGTGTGCCAACGACACAAGTTGGTTAGGATTGGCGTGGTTGCAGTCAATGGATGATCGCAGCCAAAGACCACTGATGAGTGCAGCTTGGATGAGGTCTAGGGAGGGTGGTTTGGAACCAATTGCTGCTTGGCCGAGGATTTCCAAGACTTTGACGCGTAGCTCTTCTTGAGTCTGGGGCTTGATATCGGCATATGGAGGGCAGATGGTGAAGGCGAGCAGGGAAATGAGCTTGACAGGTGATTCGTTCCTGAGTGAGTCTAGCCATGATCCTGCTGAGGCGAGGTCGACATGAGGTATAAGATACCAAGACACTCCAGCTGTCGATGTGCAGGCCTTCAGACAACGAAGTTGAGTATCTTCATCAAGACGAGCGTCCAGGAATTCAAGTGCTGAAGGCCCGGTACTTGTCCGTGGCCCAGCTCCATCCGAGAACACCGAAGTCGCTCTAGTAGAGGCAGTATAATTCGAGAGTCCCAGAGTCGAGTTCGTAATGCCACGAAGATGTTCTCGAAGATTCTTATTCTCCTCCTCCAGCTCTGTGATTCTGTCCCTCTGCCACTTTCTCGCAGCAGGAACACAGGCGAGACTGAGGCGAGAGCATCGTTCACAGACGGAAGCGTCTTCGGATGAGGGTTCGCATTTCACCTTAAGAGCCTGACAAGCTTCGCATGCACGAGAGCTCGCCATGACGATAGGAGCATAGCTTTCTAGCGGTCCAGGAGTCGTGTAGGAGAAGTGAAAAGAGGGTCTGAAGTGGAATTTATGAGAGATTGAGGGTGGCTTAGCACTGGGAAAGTTGTGTTGTATGGAGAGAGTTGACAGCTGAGGACTGCGGGGTGGTTGCCACTGCTGCTGAACCGTCACAAGTGCTCAGAGCTCGAGAGCTGTCACTGGACGATTCTTGACTGGCCATTCGCTCATTCAGGGGTAAAGAGAAAAATGGTGCAAGTATGTCTCGTTGCATTTGTGAGAACATCTTGAAGTTTCTGGGAGCCATGTATCTGAATGTGATTAGTTACGTTGGACCTAACGTACGTTTTTGCTGCGTTTTATCTTAGAGTCATTGTCCTCAGTCTTTTCTCCCTGCTCGTTACTCATTGCAAAAAGGTGATTTACGCAGAATTACTAAAGATAAGAATTCTTCCTCACTCTCGAAATTGTAGTTCTTAATGCAAGGGATACCAGTCATGTTCAGTGGTTAGAGCTAGGATTAAATCATTTATCAGCGTCACTTACACAGCCTTACGAAAACAAAATAGAGAGCAAAACTCTTCACCACCTGCGTGTTGGAAAGGACCTAATCACAACTGCAAGATATTTTGTTAACACGCGACATAATCTAACAGACAATGATTTTAGACGTGCTTGCTAAAGGCATGAATTGCTGCTGACAATGCACAGATTAGTGGAATTCTTTGGGGAAGATGCACCATGACAAACTCAAGTTTACCCTTGTACAACCTAGATGGTTGAGGAAAACCTAGTGCAATAAAAGTCATTTCATCAGGAAATCCATTACGGGCCATGAATCGAAGTTTGCTCTCAATAAGTGAATAGAATAGAAGACAAAAAAAAAAGCCTGATTGCGTGGGAGGATTGTGTCTCACAACAGACAAAGTCCAGACTCCATGACATCATACTCTTTCGAGATTCCTGCCCCAGACTCAACATCATCTCCGCACGCAATTATACTAGGTAGACTGTAATTCGAATGGGTGACATGTCCGTCTAACTTTCTACTTATCTAAGGTACCAAGACTGACTTTTCACTGCATTGACCATCTGATTCTTCAAAGGCATTTCTCTAACAGCTTCATCTCTGGGAGCCGTAGCGGAGCCGAAGGAGGGTCCCTATTCCTTACAGGGGCTCCTTACTATGTAGGTACCTAAGCTCAAGGTAGTAATGGGATGATCTACTGTACTTCACAAGGCACACATGTACCCATTCCTTTGATCTCTACCTCCACGATTCTATATACCTACATATTGTGACTTCTCATTATTGCAAGTAAATGTATGCCTTCTCAGTGACAGACATCAGTAGCCTCACCAAGCCCTACAGCGGTCGCTATCAATAGCGTCCGAAACACATCCAACACCGCACGTGGCATGTCTCATAATGCACTGGACTTAAAAGTTCTAGGCTTGACGCTAGAAAACATCCGCTCTGTCGTATAGCATTGGACCTGGTCATCCGCTATCCAGGATCTTGAGCCGCAATTTGGAGTTGGAATAGAGATGAGACGATGAGATCTGGTCACTTGTGGGAGCTCATTTGTGTGGAATTGAATCTGTTGCTTGCTTTTGCAGGATTTCTGCAGTGAGGTAGACCCTCTGTGGATAGTGGTTTTTTTGGTTGTTTGCTAAAGAATTATTCGTATTCAAGGAATTCCATTGCTTGATCTAATAACAAGCATTATTTATTTGAGCATTTTCCATTTTCAATGATAGGATGGCACAAAGGGCAAGGTGCTTCGTACGAGATTCATGTTTTTAAAGCTGATTTCCTGGTGTACAATGCCTGTTGCGGATCTTCACCGAGCACCCCCCCTGTAATTTTCGCATGGTCAACAACCTCAGCCGCCAACTTCCCTGCAACTCACCATGTTTTCACCATCCAAGGTTCGACAGTGTCAAGCTGGTTTATTCTGCATCTTTCTTTTCTTACAGGAAGCAAGGATCTGGCGGCAATATGCGGCCGTCAACCTGGGCTACCTGACTCGTGCTGAAGAGTGTCACTCGTTGATCCGTGATGCTTACTAGCATTGAAGCATTTCTTCGGACGGTTTCTCGAACGTCGATGTGTTTCGTGTGTAGGCTGTCGATTCCTTTGACCAAGAATAAGTTGACATTACTGCTATAGCTTTACAAATTGTCCAAACCCTACGATGCTCTACCCACAAGAACTCGCAAACCGCTCCAAAAGAATACTCGTCTATCTCCTACCAACAAGCATACACGAGCTCCGTAATATCCCAGCTGATATGCAGCCCTGATGATCTCTGGATGAAACCCTACCACCCCCGGTCCAACCAGCAGCTAGATATAGATCGAGTCTCCCCTCATGCTCTAGGATCCCTTGCCGAAGATCGATCGCTGCGGATCCTAACAATGGATGCTTCGTCTGTGCTTGTTACACTTCAATAGGATCAAGCTGGGCTTACCCATCAGGATCCGCAAGATCTGGGGCCTAGCGGCGATGTGTTGAATATGTATGTATGTATGTTTCCCATTCTTTGCTTACGTCTGTCTCCTTATTTCTCTTCTTACCGTCTCTTATCGTCCTCAGATATATCGTGCGCTCGTTACTAACTTACCGACTCAGCATACTCATTGCCGCTATGGGGGGCTTGTGGACGGGTCCTGACTTTATCGAAGTCAACGCAGGCGAAAATGATATGAACATCGCGAGTATCGCCTGGGGAGTATCGCTTGGAGTCGGACTCTTCACATTCGCTAAAGGCTCACGGCAAACCATCAAGTCATGGAGGAGAGGGCGCAGAATGAATCAGTACATCATCCTATTATGGCTCGAGTGGACAAGCAGCTGTATCATGAGTGCTGTCACTTGGTGTTATCTACGAAACTACATCCCCGGCGGCTTTCCCGTTTTCTTCGTGCTAAGTATGCTAACCTGACTCTGTCTTTTTCTCAATAAGTATTACCTGGACCTGAGACTAATTAACAACTTGTAGTTTGTCTCTGGAGTATCCAATTGCAAGCGCTCATTCAGATCATCATCAACCGAATCGCGATCCTGATGGTAAATCGACAAAACGCCAAGCGACTCAAGATATACTCCTTTCTCATCATCTTATGCATCAACATTAGCGTCTTTACAATATGGATTCCAGCTCGACTGCAGGTTAATAAGACCTGGGTCGGCGTCAACAGAATCTGGGATAGAATTGAGAAGGTCATCTTTTTACTGGTTGATGCAGGCCTCAACTTGTACTTCATTCACCTCGTGCGGTCGAGGCTTATTGCGAATGGTCTGACGAAGTACACAAGATTGTTTCGCTTCAACTTGGGAATGATTACTGTTTCGATGACCATGGATGTATGCACCTGCAGTGGTGCCCTGAGTTACTAATGCGCATACTGACGCTGAACAGATCCTTCTCATCGCAATGATGTCCCTACCGAACGACATCGTGTAAGTCTTCTCAACCCAGCCCCTTCTCACAAACGCTAATCCCTCACCAAAGCTACGTCCAATTCCACCCCCTCGCCTACCTCGTCAAACTCCACATCGAAATGAACATGGCCGACCTGATCATCAAAGTTGTCAAAGCCAGCAACAACAGCGATTACCCCGATTACTCCGGTTCCAGATCCAACCCCACCCAAAAGCAAAAGAGCTCCAAGCAGGCCGGCAAGAGCATGATACCATCAGCCATGTTTGCGGGAGGCAATACGACATTCATTGAAGCGAACAAAGACGATATCGAATTGGTGGATAGAATCGAAGGGGGTATTCAGAAGACGACGAGGACGGAGGTTGTTGTTAAGCAGACGAGGAGGGTTGAATATGATGATGTTGCTAGCGATACGGGGTCAACGAGGCAGCTTCAGAAGGAGAATTTTACTGTCTGAAGAGCTGCTGGGAGAAAACGATACCAGATCTGAGATGTCGAGATCTACAGCGAGGCATGACAAGCCTTGGTACTTACTACATCTTGATTGATGCAGAACATATACGATACCCATTGCTTTTTGTTTCCTAGAGTCATTTTAATACGATGATAGAATCAGTATAGAAATTGAGCTGTGGAACGCGATCCCACAATGCTACCTAGTTCATATACTTTGCAAACCACTCCAAGAACTGATCAGGCTCCCTCTGAAAATACGTATATCCATCCCACCTCTTCTCCGTCCCCTCAATCCACTTCAGCTTCTTATCCTCAATCGGGATATTATCATAAACAGACTGAACATCCTTCGGCGTCGTACAAGGATCATCTTTAACCTGGTACAAAAACGTCGGCACATTGACGTGCTTGGCATCCGTCGGAGGCGACAGTTGACTTATATGGAAACTCGTCTTCATAAACATTTGCCGATCAGCTTCCTCCATGTACGACGCTGGAGCGCCCATTTTCTCGAGCATCACTGAGATGGAGGATCCTGCTGATATAGGCTGAGGGGCTACCATGCAGCGTACGCCTTTGAATGCGTCAGGACGATGTCTCATCGCCGAAAGTGTTGCGTTTGCACCCGCGCAGCGACTAAACAGCCCGATAGTCATATCCTTCGTATCCTCCCTCCCACGAACATATTTCAATGATCCAAGAACATCGCGCCACTCAAAGAAGCCAAAAAGGCCCTGGTTTCCACTTCCACTTAGTCCATGGTTCCTAAGATCATACGCAAGGACGTTATACCCAGCGTCATGAAGAATCTTGTAATCAGGAATGAAGTTGACTTCAAAGTCATTCCCGGGCATGAGATTATTCCATGGCTCTAAATGCGACGGAATCCCGGCACGGTTGAACCAGTGAGGATGGTTGGCGATGATGATTTTGCTGGAGCCTTTGCAGGGAATGAACCAGCCTTCTAGAGGCACGCCGTCGTCGGAGGGGAAGTAAATGTCTTCAAATTCGAGGCCTGCTTCATTCGGGTAGTGCATTATTGGCGCGAGGGGCCATCCTCTGAAGTCGTCGACTACAGCCTTGATTATGGCTTTGATCTCTGCGTCTGTTGGGACCATGGTGTGAGTGTTGTGTTGTTAATTGGTGAAGGTGTTGAGGCTGTGTAGTTCTTACAGTCTGCAGCGAAAGACCTATATACGAATTAAATTGACAGTTGGTCATATTTGTCTTGAATATTGATGCATTTGGATCCTTCGCGCATTCCTTTGTTAATTCGGAATTAACACAGCCATGGCTCTTATTCGCTTCTTTTTATCACCGCTTATCTCCATTCTGGTCCAGGATTACGCATATTGTAAGCATCATAGACTGCTCTCACGAGTCTCATCCTACAGGCGTCTCGCCATATTTGGAGCAAAGAAACGAATATACAAACTCTAAATTGTTCAGGGCTGTATCACAATTTGAGAACTGATTCGCACAGAAACGACTAACAGAATCCCATACAAGCCAGGATTGCACAGCAGGGCCTGATACTGAGCATCGCGGTAGAAGAACATGCGGAATTGAAGAAGAGGATCAGGCGAGTCTTCAATACCAGGAACCATACTGCCAGGCGAGAAAGCAGCTTGTTCTACATCTCGATGGAAGTTCTCCGGGTTTTTGTTGAGTACCAATCTTCCAAACTCTTTCATGGGGAACTGAGATCGTGGCCAAACCTTTGTAACATTAAAAGGATCAAACCCGAGTTTATCAGGATCAGCCTGTCCAGGATCCATGACCTGAATATGAGCCGTCCACTCAATCTCCTCACCCTTCTCAATCGCTTCCCAGAGATCTCTCTTGGAATAATCAGGATCTTCACCGCACATTTGCATAGCTTCACTATCAGTGAATTGCTTCTGGCCGTGCTTGGCGATGAAATGATACTTGATGTAGATGAACTCTCCGTTGGAGTTTACCCACTTGAAGGTGTGGCAGCCGTAGCCGTGGTTGAAGCGCCATCCTTGGGGGGTTCCATGGTCACTGAAGAACCTAAGACCCGCATGGTTGGCTTCTGGGGTGTTGGAGAGGAGATAGAAGAGGGCGTCATGGTCCAGAAGGAAGTTTGTTGGGTTGCGATATTGGGAGCGGATGACATCTGGTCCCTGGATGGGGTCGCGACAAAAGAAGACGGGCTGCAGATGTGTCAGTTCGCGATTGTAAGAGCTAATTAGGCAATACTGACGAAGTTGAGGCCGACAATGTCATAGTTTCCTTCCATAGTGTAGAACTTAATGGCGAAGCCTCGGGGGTTACGAGCTTCATCTGGGAACTCTCTTCCAAGAGTGACGGTGGAGAATCTGACAAACACGGGCGTCTTCTCTCCCACTGAAGAAAGAAATTTGGCTTTCTGAGATTGATTTAGCAATTAGTTTCGTGCCCTAAAGGCGTGAGGTTAGCTTACAGTGAGCTCAGTCACATCTTGGGTACACTTGAAGTACCCGAAAGCACCGGAGCCACAGGGATGCACCATGCCTGTCATCTATCAGTCATATGCAGAGTCAAGTGAATTACGATATGCTTACGTTCAAGGTTCTTTGATCTGTTGAAGGTTTGTTGCTTTCTGTATTCGTGTCAGGATCTGGACCAGCTTGTGACAGTTAGACTTACTGCAAGAGAAACGTATCGCTGACCAAAGGCACCCCCCAACAGTCTTGCTATGAGCCCTGAAAACGTATTAGCATAATATAACACGTCAATACACAGACATTCACGGGTCAGGGAAGGGAATGCCTTCATTGTTAGTAAAGTAGGCACTATCATCCTCCCTCTTCCCTCCAGCCTGCGCACCAGACACCTTTGCGATCACATCAGCCGGCCCTTCATTGGCACCTTGCATATGACTCATTCGAGGGTTTCGACGTTCTCCCTGAGTCTCGGCACTGATGGCATTGCCAATAGCCTGAAGAGGGTGCTGGCGAGGGTCAAGTTGGTTGGAGTTGAGAGACATGGTGAAGCGGAGGTATCGTCGATTTCACTTAAAATAACGTGAATAAGAGACCATGAGAACGGGGATCTGAGGAGAGCAGTGAAACATCTTATATATCATCATCATAATAGTTAATTCTCAGCAATTGAGAGACTGCATATCAGCACCGGACGTATCTCCCGATCGTTGACATATTATCAAGCCCTATCGGACAAAACGTGCATGGGCGTGCGGCATGATGACAACGAACGTGAATCGACAATCCAAAGTCTTTAATATTCGTCGGGGCATTTGTTCCCATGGGATTTTGCCGATTGGTAAGAGCTCTTGACGCTGACATGGCGAGCGTGGATATACTAGCATGCTGTCGTCATGAGTGGGTAATAAATATAGCACAACACCTCGGCAAGTTAATCTTGCAGCGATGTATGATCCTCTGATCTAGACAGCGTAACTAAGTAAATAAAAAAATTAACCTTATTATAGAAGGTAAGTAGGCGATTCGAATATTGGGGCCATTGGTTGGCCCCGAGCGACCAGTTTAGTTGACGCCGATGTCATCGAGGTCCGGGACATCTGATTGGTGTACGAGTCTGCCACACAGATGAGTTATAATACTAAAGAAAATTGAGGATGAGATACAAATAGTAGAGCTGGCTACCAACACGACTGACCAAGATGAACCATTAGCTCCGAGCTGCTCAGTGTTCTGACCTGTCATGGCTTTGAGAAACACCTGCGCATTAAGACTCTTCCTAGCTAAAATTGAGATAGGCAGAAGATAGATTTCAATATGAAGATCGCCAGATAGGTAGCGAACTTGCCCTCTTCTCACAGAGCTATCAAACTGTCAGACAAATAAAGCCTTCAAGGCTCAGGAAACATACGTTTGCTCACAGTGTCAGTAGAGCTTTCAAATAAGCTTATCTAGATATCCCGCTTAAACATGGCCAAGCTGCTAAGAGCAGCGTGTCCCACTGCTTGATAAGCCCAAACCAACCTCACTTCAGCGATGAAAACAGCTACGGGGAACTCGGTGGTGGATCTCAGATCTCATTGCAGTGAGACATTCCAGTCAGAAACTTTACCCTACATCCATGAATTTCCCCTGATTTTAGTGTCTGGACGATCAATCAAGTGCCCTGGGTAAGTGCATCTGATCTTGAGGGTGAGGTATAATCTTCAATAGTCTCTATTTCGAGTTTTCATGTGAATAAGTTCAGCTTCAAGTGGCGGAAGCGCCCAGGGGCAGAATAGCAACGGTATTTTTCGTTCCTGGCCCGAATCAGGTAACTTTCCTAGCGTGTAGATCGACCAGATCTGGATTTCGAGGCACTGAAACCTTATCCGACTACAAGTTCGGATCTTGACGTAGTGAGACATGCACTGGAATTTGACTAAGCATTGGGATCCAGCTTCGCAGCGACAGATTTCCTAATACGTTTAACCAAGGACTTAGGGCGGATTAGTTCGGCGTTAGTGGTCTTCGGATTTTGCTGTGCCTTGAATTTAGCAGTGATCCAATCACTATGATTACACCATCGAATACGCCCCATGTTAATATGCAGGTGATATGTATGTCAGACTTATCGTGATGGATCAGCCAATGGGTATTGGGGGAGAATACGAAAAATAAGCGATTGCTGACAATTGACGGAAAATTCGCAGATTGAGATGTCCGTGCAAGTGCGGCGATTAGAAATAAGCAGAGTTGAATATGACCTCGAGGGATATAAATATAAAGTGTTTGGTGATCGACTGGCCAACTTACAAATTTCATCGCTTATAACACATCAGATACTACTTAACTCAGGTTTTTCATCGGATATCATGGTTACTGTTGCAGTTGCAGGAGGTACTGGCAAGGTTGGCCGTACTATCGTCGAGGCCATTGTTGCCGCAGGAGAACATAAAGTGGCTATTTTAAGCCGAGAGGCCAGTATTTGAAAAACTGAAGGTGTGTGCTTCAACTAACTAGAACTAAAGGAGAATGAATCACTTGGAAACGAGATTGGAGCTTCAGTCCTGGCTGTTGATATTCATAACGTCGAAGCTCTTACCCAGCTCTTTGAAAAGCACGATATACACACCGTCATCTCGACACTGGGAATGAATGGCCCGGAACCTATCGAGATTGATATTATCCATGCTTCAGAAGTTTCCCAGGCAACAAAGAGATTCATCTCGAGTGACTGGGGTCTTCCCCATACAGAAGAGTAAGCAAACACTGGAGAAATACCGCACTAGAACAAACAGCTGACGAAATATCAAAGACACGCATTGCAAGCTAATTCAGCAAACAACAAACTCCGTGCTCAAGACGAGCTTCGCAAGACAAACCTTGAGTGGACATCTATTCATGTCGGCTTCTTTCTTGATTTCTGGGGCTCGCCTAAATCAGCTGCAAAGTCAAACTTGCACACACCTTCGACGTTTGTTGATATCAAACACCGAGCTGCTGCTATTCCAGGGTCTGGAGATGTTCCTGTTACGTTCACGTATAGTCGTGATGTAGCTCGACTTGTTGCTGCGCTTCTCAACTTGGAGAAGTGGGAGGAAGCAACGTATATTATTGGTGATAAAGTCACTTTCAACGAGATGGTAAAGGTTGCGGAGGAAGTTACAGGTAGGCGACCATGTATCGGGAAGAAGTATCAAGCTGACAATAGCAGGTGACAAGTTCAGTGTTACTTATGATAGTGTTGAAAAGCTGAAGAAGGGAGAGTTGAGTGAGCTACCTGGCCATGAGGCCATGTTTGCTAGGGTACCTGCTCCCAAGGTAGTCATGCAAAAGGTGATGGCAGCGTATGGCTTGTGGGCAGAAAGTGGTGGCTTTAATTTGGATGAGAGCAAAGCTTTGAACAATGTTTACCCGGATATCAAGACTATCACTGTCCGGGAGTTTCTGCAAGACGCTTGGGGGACTCGGGAGCGGTAGGCTTCGGAATTAATCAGGTCTTATTTTTTAATCTGGCCATCTCTCTATAGGCACTTCTGCATGTTTTTTACAATTAAAGAGCAAACTGTGTTTGCTACATATTGACTGCTTGCTTCAGTCAATATGTTTGTCGCGAAATCCATCTCGACCTAAGTGACCATCGGCACTACGTTGTCTCAGATCTGCGACCACCTTAGCCGTAGTTTGCCAAGTCCAGACCATACCCGCGTTTGTTCCTGGCCGATCACCAATGACATCAACCATTTGCCTCACTAGCCTTGGCCGATTAAACTCTTCCGAAACATCTCACCTTGAGATCTCGTATTCCGTCGATCCAGATCCTCTAACAGCAGAGCTCACAAACCAGGAACCAAGATCCGTTACCCCAGCGCCGCCGCAAGCAGCCACCCAAACGCCCACCGTCACAAACTACAACTTCAGGCAATCTGCCCTGAATATCAAGCCATTCGGCCTCAAGCCCGGAGGCGGCTATCGCCAAAGTTGCAAACGCCGGGCGCATCGAAAAACGTGGGAGCACGACACTTCATCTCTGCGGCAACATGGGATCTAGATGTTCAAAAATAGATGAGTCCGCGCAGATTACGGCTAGGCATGTATCGGAATTGGAAATGATTTTAGGGGAGTAGATGGTTGCGGGTGGTGGAATAGATGCATCGTGGCTGGAATGTCTGGCGTTTTTTTTTTTTTTTTTGCCAAAGCCGATTTACCACGCCGCCGCACGCGGCATGAGATGGAACACAATGAGAGATGGTCGGATGGCAAAGTTTTGTTAAGAATGGTATGCAGGTTGAAGCATATAAACCCCTGAGGCTTGGTATGTCTCGCATTTCTCTTTCATCCTCATCACAACCTCAAACAGATACAGTTTCACCATACCGTCACTCGTTGCAACATCACCACCACTCGCTCCAATACTTCAAATACAACCTCAAATTCGAGATGAAGAAGTTCCTGCTCATCGCCCTCTCAGCCACCGGTGTTCTCGCTGTCCAATACTCCCCCAGCTTCCCCCTCCTTGCAGTCCGTCAAGTCGTAGAGGTTCCCTGCAGCGAGCAGAACCTCAAGGATTGCGGCACGGGCTGTATCCAACTCGACTGGACATGCTGTCCCAGCCGCGCGGGCGGATGTCCTCCTACAGCGTACTGCGAAGTCGGAACGAACCAGCAGTATGGATGCTGTCCTAACGGCAGTGTCTGCAATGGCGAGGGTGGTGGTACTACCCGTGGATCCACAAGCACTATTGTCCAGGGCGGAGGGGGTGCCGAGACTCAGTCTCCTGTCTTGGAGGGATCTTCGACTGCCGTTATTGTTCCTCCTCCCGTTGATACCGCTACTATCCCTCCTGTTGTTCCAAGCCCTGTTGACCCGGTTCCTGTGCCTGGAACACCTTATCCTACGCCTGACACGGTCATTGTCAATGAGGGATCATCCAAAAAATTCAGCTTAGCTGGTATCTTGGCCGGTGTTGCTGCGCTCATCTTTTAATCGACCTCCCTTTTCTTTTGTCCCGATGGAACGATGCAGGTTGCCTACTTAGAATGTGTGATTGGCCTGGCTGGAGGATCGCGCGGACATCTCAGTAGAGGAGCTGCGACACGCCTGAGTGTCCCAGGGAATGTAATTATTTATGCCTCAATTAAAGAATCATTGATAAGCTATTTTATAAGCTATCTCAAAACTTACTGTCCAGCTGCCAGAGGCCTTACATTGACATTGCTTACTCAAGGAACTAATCTAGATGGATGAAGCGAAGAATGCAAAAAACTTGGTATCTATTAATTATGTATACTATACTTCAAGCCAATAACCCTCATTCATTTGGCAATTTCTCATAATTCGTCGCTTAATTAATCTTAACGCAAACCTTGCCCTGGTGCTTACCAGCCCACTGGTACTCATAAGCCTCACGGAGCTGCTCCAGGGTGAAAATCTTGGGGTCAACAACAGGTCGAAGCTTATCAGGGTTGGCCTCAACAGCGCGGCACATATCCTCCATCTGGGCACGGCTTCCAACGAGAAGACCTCGAACAGTGCAGAGGTTCGAAAGGCAGTCGAGGAAACCAGGGTCGCTCTTCTCAGTGCCACCGACGAAGCCAATGATGGAGATGACACCGTCGATCTTGACGGCATTGAGGGACTGCTTCATGGATGTAGGACCAGCAACCTCGATGATGTGGTCGACACCAGCACCGCCGGTGAGCTCCTTGGCCTTAGCACCCCACTCAGGAGTCTCGCGGTAGTTGATGATGTGGTCAGCACCGAGCTTCTCAAGAAGCTTAGCCTTCTCAGCAGAGCTGGTAGTAGCAATGACCTTTGCACCAGCAGCCTTTGCGAATTGAACAGCAAAGATACTAACACCACCAGTACCCTGGGTAAGAACCCACTGACCGGGAAGGAGCTTCTTGCCCTCGAGACCGTAAAGGCCGTTCCAGGCGGTGAGACCAGCGCAGGTGAGAGTAGCAGCCTCGTGGAATTCGAGGTTAGAAGGCATGGGGACAAGACCATGCTCGTCGAAAGCACCGACGGTGCGGAAGGTTCCGTCAGTGACACCGCCGAGGCCAGTCTGGATGCTCAGTTGGTCTAGAGGACCGCCAATGTGGCCCTGGTTGAAGAGAGTGACGACCTTGTCGCCGGGACGGAAGCGGGTGACATTCTTGCCGACGGCGAGGACGGTGCCGGCGCCATCGGAGCCGGGAACGACGCCGTCCTTGGCGGGGAATGGGTACTTTCCGAGAGGGAGGATGAGATCACGGTAGTTGAGGGAAGCGCCCTGAACTGTGAAGCGTTAGAGGAGTGTTAACGAATGTGAATTAGGGCTGGGACTTACTCTTGACGAGGACTTGGCCGTCACCAAGTTCGGGAACAGGCTCCTCGCTGAACTTCAGAACGCTAAAGTCCTTTCCGTCACGGGAGGGGATGGTCCATTGCTTGACGGTCTTGGGAATAGATGGAGCCATTGTGAAGTATGAAGTTGTGTTGTTTAAAAGTCAAGTGTTGTTTCGCTGTATGAGATTGATGCTAACATCGACTGTCAATACCGCCTCGATCTAGTCTTTATATAATCCTACATCAAAAATCTTTAAAAGCATCTACAATTCTCGAAACATGCAGATTTGTAAGGAATCAACGTCTGTGCATAAGATTTGTAAGTTACAGCCCAATTGCCAGATCAATTCTCCAGTCTCCTTAAAGTCCATCGATATTCACTGACGTAACGCTTGACGTTACCGTGATAGCTTTTCAGAAGTGGCAAGGTTCAACTACCGGGCGACGGGAGTCTGACAAGAACGAAACGAACCAATTGCGGGCTTTGGACTAAGACTTCCGAGTTCCACATGTTTCTTCGCTATGAAGCCATCACGTTTTTCTTCGGTCCACTAAAGGCATAGGTACCCACACGGGTCCGAAGGTGTCAAAGCTTTTCTTTCCCGGTTCTAGAGTGAGAGCCGCCGGTTGCTCGGAGTGTTACCCGCTTTTGGGAGTGCGGAGTGCCTGAGATGGTGTTGATGTTGATGAGGTGTTAAGTCATTGGAGCGTGTGCCACGTTGTTCCAGAACTCGTGAGTGGTTCATGCGTCGATTGAGTTTGTGCATGAGCTTGTAACATGGCAGCTTGGCATCAACAGAACATCTCATTTTCAGAGTACTGCTACCGTCAGTCACTGTAAATTTCATGTAATTATTCCATCAACTGGAATGAATAGAAACGTATGGTGATGGAAATAATTGGGTCATTAGGTGTCGTGAGCATTAACGTTACCAGGGCTTACAATGAATGCCCCGCTGGAGCCATCTGTCATCAACACCATCTCCAGATTAGAGCTCTAACCCTCCCCAAAAACAATATCACATAATTGCCCCGACCATCAATGGCAGCACAAGCACAGATCAATCTTAACGGCCTTGGACTACAGCTCCCAAGCTCCAGTGGATCCTCAGCACAACCAACCCCTCGTCGGCCCCTCACTCCAGCAGCTCCAGCGGCACCGCCGACGGGCATAGTTGTCTTCTCGGGAGGTAGCGCCGCTAACAACCTCGTCGATGTCTTCGAGAGCGTTCGAGAAGCGAATCAGTGCACGTTGAGTTATGTGATACCCATTTCTGATAATGGCGGTAGTAGTAGTGAGATCATTCGTGTCTTTGGTGGACCTGGTATGTCCATTCCTCCCACGTGGCTCTTAACAACCAAGGTACTAGTAATTGTCTGACAGGGTTCTAGGTATCGGAGATGTGAGGTCCCGACTCGTTCGTCTTATTCCGAATGATGGAAGTCCTGAGACCAAAGCTATCAAGCATTTCTTCAATCATCGCCTGCCAAAAGTCTACACTGACGCCAGATCAGAATGGTTTGAGATTCTAGAAGCGACGCATCCTCTCTGGAATGACATTTCGTCGCCCAAGAGAGAACTCATCCGTTCTTATCTGAATAGCTTCAACCTTGAAGTCGTGAAGCGCATGAAGCCTAGTAGTCGCTTTGACTACTCTGGGGCTAGCATTGGAAACCTCTTCCTCACGGGCGCGCGCCTCTTTACCGGTAGCTTTGAAGCTGCTATCTACCTGTTGAGCTCAATATGTTCGGTGCCGGATAGAATAGCAGTTCTTCCGGCTCTTAACACAAATTTTGCTAGCCATATTGCTGCTGGCCTTGAGGATGGTACCGTAATCACTGGTCAGAACGACATTTCTCATCCCAGCGCTCCGACTGCTGCGGTGCCTGGTGCTTCGGCCGGCGTTCACAGCCCAACCGTATCGCGACAGGAGCAAACATGGGATCAGGATCACCACCATGTAGAAGATGCGAATCTGCCAGGAACACTCCCTGCATTGCGCCGGCCAGCTATCGCCTTCTCCAAAGAACAAGAAGAAGACTTACCCGCAAGGATCTCACGAGTTTGGTACATCAACCCATACGGCGAGGAGATCAAGATGCCTGCCAACCCCAGAGTTCTTGACGCCCTTCGATCAACACACAGCGTAGTGTACAGCATCGGTTCCCTTTTCACATCCTTAATTCCTAGTCTAGTCCTACGCGGTGTCGGAGACGCCATCGTCAGTCCACAGATTCGCAACAAGATTCTCATCCTGAACGGTACCACCGATCGCGAAACTGGTCCATCGACAGCGCCGTTCACAGGTCTCGACTTTGTTGGGGCTATCTCAAATGCTCTTTCTGAATCAAGAGGTTTGCCAAAACCTACTGAGGATGAGTACAGTCAGTATGTGTCGCATGTCGTTTATATCGAGGGAGAGACGTCGCCAAAGGTGGACAAACAAAAGTTTGCGCAGTTGGGTATTGATGCGACACGGTTGTACGGTCCCAAAGATGAGAAGGGAAAAGGTGGACGATATGATGCCAAGGCTCTGACGCAGGCGCTTGAGAGTATTATTGGAAGAAAGGATGCGCGATCCGATAGAAGTCGACGAAATACTCTTGTCGGCTGAGTATTAACAGTCGAGACAGTAATGCGATAGTACACCGACTCAGGGTGGGTTCTAAAAGGGCCGTGTTCACACGGATAGAGCGGGACATCGCCCATAGAGAGAGATGGGTCATATTAAAATATGATAAACATAGAAAAAAAAATTGTATTAGATGGTATATCGCCGTGGTATGCATTCAAACTCCAGGTCTGACCGTAATGCCTGCCATGTCCACCACAATTCTCAAGACGCCAATCGCCCGATCCAACCAAGCCGTTCCAAACACTCATTCCCAAGGCCGTAGCTTAACCCAATAATCCCATCTCTTGATCATTCTTCAGCCGGTTGAAAGAGTAGATATCCCATGACAACAGGCCAAGCCGTCGATAATAATAGCGCTGCCATGACGTTCCCAAGTGACATTCTAACGCGGTCGTAGGGTCCCTTCCATCGGTCGATCAAAGCGCAGGTGCTGAAGATCATGGCGCACGCGTACAGAGTCGATGCCCAGAATATGCCGAGAAACATGAGTGATTCTGCATCTTGGGGACTGATGACGTCCTTTGACGTGTCGGGGACGACAAGGTTGGAGAGATTGTTGCCCATTGCGGGGGATGTAAGTGCGAATGTACTAGGTGTATGTGGTGTAGTGTAGTGTAGCTTGATATGGTGTTTTTAGAGTCGTAATGTAGGGTTGCAACAAATCCTTCGAATTAAAATAGTGTAAGAGCATAAAATCACTCGCCAGCGAGGAAAAGAAAAGAATGAGAGAGATTTTGCAAGAGCATCTTGTTATTGAAGAGCGAATCGCTCCAACAAAAGAGAAGAAGGTTGATGCATGAGACCAACAGGGGTTGCACACCCATCACAGCTTCAGCCAATTAGAGCGTCAGGTCTGCGATTCACTGAGGTCGGGGCCAAGACGACCCGGTCGCGGATGCGTCTCGTTGGTTGAAACATCTGCGACTCTTGGAATAGCGACCAATTGAGCTGTGCTCTAAGCGCGCGGTATTGATCGACAAGTTATGAGCTGATGATGAGGCCATTCACCATTTACACTCACATCTGCCTATAAACTCTATTTAATCTCATTCATTTTTCTTCATTCCTCATTATCCAGGCCGTATTTTGGCCCTGTTGATCTGAATGTTTGGTTGTTTGCCTGTTTTCAGATCTGTCTCAGATCTGGGACGATACCAGGATGTGACGTTGGTAAAACCTACAAGCAAAACAGCCATACTACGACACTGGGCTTGTGAAAAACTCGATAATACCCCTTGTATTTAGGTCTTTTATATGTATAGCATTGATTAATATTGCTTGGCTTCATCATCTTGGCGGAGCTGAAACGAGGTTGTTCGACCAATTTCTCGGATCGGGGGGAACCCGGGGCTGCCCCGCCCCTGGAGTTGGGCTGAGCCGAGTATTCGGGAAGGGCATGTGCTTTGAAGTGTCGGCTCTGGAGGGATCGTGCTTTGAGGATGGTTCGATCGTAGATTACTGAACTCTATTCCCGCATTGGTGTCTTCTTCGTCTGAACTCTGAAGTCATATTTGCTTGGTAGCGGTTGGAAGAGGAAAATGGTCCGAAACCTCTCCTCACCCCGCAACCGCTTTCGTGATGGCAAGATCTAGGGTATGCGACGTACAAAGTATTTTTTTGAAGTCTCATCGCGGTAACTTTCGCCTTGGGTGACATAAGAATTACTTTAGAACGATATTTGGTGGTATATTTTAATTTCTACGTTTGTTTTGATTTCTTCTTTGTGGTCGGTGAAGTGATGTGCAGTTTAACCCCTAAATTTTAAACCATCTCCAGACTTGCTAGGTTCGCTAAAGCAAGCTTGTGCCGCCTTGAAGCAAACACCAACATATTCTTGATTTTTGCATTGCCTAGCTATTTTTCAAGGAATGAATAACTCAGCGGGCTTTAAAACTACTATGCAACCATTAAGTTACCTACTCAATAGTACGTGAGGCACACGATGGCAACCAAGAGAAGAGATAGACAATTCAAACACCTAGATGCTTGTCCCATTTTCCTATGTTTTCTTTTGCTACGTGTACAATCGAAGGCCTTCACTTAAATTTAATTTGTACGTAGGCAAACTGCAGATCAAAGTATATGACACTGATCGTGTTGGGGTTGGATGCCCTCCTGTTAAAGTTGAACCTCCTGTATGAGGTGGATCGACTTGGCATACTGAAAACCTCACCCGCCATAAGAACAAACTGAGCTTCTCCGCCTTGCCAGCGAATTATTTGCAAGGTAGATTTAAAAAGAATTTGTCCAATAGTTTGAGCACAGCCATTGATGCTGTGATATCATCGCCTCTGGTAAGCTTTCGTGGGGAATTCTATTATGATACTTTGCCCAAACATCACAACTCACGATCAAGTCAAATCCAGAACTTAATTTAAAAATCGACAGTCAGGTATAAGAACTCCCACCCCCATCGTATGCAAGCCAGATATGTTTATCTTCATCATCCAACTCCGACCACCCACCACCACTTAACCGTCCAAATTACAAAATCAGACAAAATGGCCAGAGTCCTTGACCTAAGCCTCATCGCCCTAAAAGCCCACATCGCAGGCTCTCCAGATGCAGCTCGCTACCCTGGTTACTCAAAACTTATTTATAATCAAAAGGGCCAGATTCTCAACAAGCAAGTCCGCCTGCCCAGAACCCAGTCCGTAAAGCCCGAGAAGCCAAACGCGATATTGGATAAGAAGACCGAAAAGCTCGCGCCCAAAATTCCTAAGAAGGACCCCAACGAGGCTGCAACGGAGAAAAATATTCCTTGGTATATGAGGAAGCGGGCAGTTGAGCGATTCGATCATATGGATGATTGAAAACGCTTCGAATCAAAGGAGGAGGCACTGAGTGTCAGATGATCGGCTTGCATCGATGTGATACCCAAAGACGTCAGCAATGAAGAACAGACGACTCCGCCCCTGCAACCACCACAACGTCATGTCCGACCAACACAAGCTTGAAGAATCAGCACATCTACGACGGAAGAAATGGATTATTCCTGGAGAAGATATTACAGAGATGCCTCTTCATGGTAGGAGAGCATAACAGAACATCAACAAGTATGCTTGAAGCCTCCTTTTCTAACGGATATTTCACCTTCTAAAGAATCAGCCGAGCCTGCCCATGTTACACTCGACAGTATCTTCATCAAGTGTCAGCAGGGATCCAGAGTTTATCGGAAACATAAATAACTAAGCTTAATTCAATGATATCTGACATCTACTGTGGTCTTCTCGAGTTTATGCTGTGCAACACGGCTTCACTGCCGTCCTCTCCACCTCGAACCTTCTGCGGTAGAAGGTCTCGAACCCATCAGATCCATCTGTATCTATCTATGCTAAAAAGACAACTCATCCACTCCAATGAAACAGTATATGGTGTAATGCAATGTTATGTGCCCTGTGACCCGTCATGTAACCACGCGAGTCCATTCTGAGCCCCATCGAACCCCAGTTACTATACCCAGTCCCCCTCTTCCCATTTCACCTCCTCTTTGAGGCAATAAGGAGGCATTTTAGTAAAGGCAGTATAATCAGAAGTCCCAATCATATCGCCACGGACGGTACCGTCTGGGCGTCCGCCCGTATTCTATATCCATCTCATTAAACCGAGCTTCCATTTCCGCAGTCTGAATCGGATCCCGAAATGCTTGCTGCTGAAATACCGGATGAGCATATGTCCTTGGTATTCGTCCATGCTCACCCCGACTCCCTCTACCACTCGAGCGCGAGGTAGCTCGAGAAGGAGCTGGGGTGCAAATATAGTTGAATTCTTGTTCTTCCAGTCTTTCCTCCCCATGATGTCTGCAGAAGGATGCAGTATATGGAGAATCGATATCTCGATGGGAACTGCAGCCATCAACCGAGCATGCATGATTAATGCAATACCCTCCGAGTACCTTGGACTCGTTGTGACATGCGAGGTGGGCGCAGGCATGGCTTTGGCAGAATTGCGAGTTGGGATTACGGTCTTCCACCATCTCACGGCAATCTGGCTTTTTACAGGTATGTCGGGAGCATTTCCGAGCATGATGATCGGCGTAGTCAGGGCATCCTTGGGCGGAACAGCGGTCTACAATGCATGGTTAGCTTTGTAGAAATGCAAGAAGCGGAAACTTACGCATATGGCACCATTTCGTATTGGCGTTGTGAAGAACATCCCGGGGCTGCTGACAGTCGGCTTGCTGACACTTATGCTCAGTGCAGAAGCGGGAGTCTCCCTCAACAGTAGCATTACAACCGTATAAAAACTGGCACTTGCCATGAATCGCACAGTAAAATGTCGGATTTCTGCTGGCATCCAACGCAGCGTATTGAAGACATGGCTGGCCGGCGTGGGTACCGAGGCAACGTTGATGTAGACGGCACTGTCGTCCCTCTCGACCCCTCATTTGGGATCGAGGCAAGACGAGTGTTCGATGGGTGCAGCCGGGCACTCGACAATGATGCTTCTTACAATATGATGAAGTATCATCATGGTCAGAGTCGCAGTCTTTGAAATGGCATTGGAACTCTTTCGCGTGGTCTGGGCAGTATTGCAAATTGCCAACCCGGATCTTGTAGCATTGCTTGCCTTTATCTTGGGCCTTACATGAATCTATGAATATCAGTATTGTTTTTCGTCGACTTGGACCGAGTTGGGAAAAAGAGAACTTACGATCGCGACAGAGCCAATTGGCGTGGTCAATATCGGAGTATTGAAACTTATCTCCCTCGACATCCAAGAGCTTCGCATGGCATTCAGGCCAACTACATTCAGAGTCTAAAAAAGTCAATCATATTGAAAAGAGAGAGATTGACGGGCTACTTACGTATAGAGCAGAACTTCTGTTTTGAACGTGTGCTAGCTGGGCAACCTGGTCCGAATAGGCAAGAATCTGATGATAATGAGTCCCTGATCCGAGGGAAGCTTTGGGACACACTCACGATTAGTGCAGTAGACTGAATCTTCGTTACTAGTTTTGAAATGCGCCACGACGTGATCACATTTCTTGATTTGACACTCAGCCAGGACTCCTTTACTGCTACTACCTCGACTACTCCTGTTTCTACCACTACCCATGATCGAATTTCGAAAGTGCCACGATAGGAATGGTAGATGATATGAATGAAGAGACTGTATGCGTAGCAGGAGTATGTATACTGAGTATGGATGTGTAATAAAATATGTCGTTAATTTCAAAGGCTTTGGAGTAGAGTAGTGTAGGAACTTATTCAAACCCAAGTTTTCAAGTTTCGCGTTGGCTTGATGACTTGGAGGAAGATTATCTCCTATATACCCTTGAGCTTCAAGCCTCAAACGAGTTGACCTGAGATGGCATCGATTAGCCGAGATAAGGAAGACTCGCTAGAGAGTTAATACAGTTCTTTTCGCGTAGCACTTTTTGTTTCTAGTTTCACCCAGCTGTGCTTGGATAGTGTACGCTCGATAAAGTATGGGGCTTTGCGTAACTGCGGGAGTAAGCCACACCTGTTGCCTGTTCGCACCCCGGGGCCTGGCTCCCTCTATCATCCAAGAGAAAAAGAACTCACTAGTTTGGGGCACAGCAAAAGCCTCCTTGCAGTGTGTGCGATGCTGTGAAAGAGCCAATCGCGAGTTCTCGGCATGATGGAGTGTACAGTTGAGCTTCATTCCGAAGGTTTTTCGGACAAGCCAGCGACAAGTTTGTCCGATGACTATTGCCAGTTTTTGGGGACAACAGCCCCTAATTAAAATTTGCTAGCTTCATAGCTTCGAGTCCAGTTACAACACTAGTTCCTGCACTTATCGTTAGCTGTCGTTGATTAATGATATCGACACCACCCTCACATCTTGTTTGTTATCTTTTCCACATCTTGGACAGCAGTGTGGCTATGAGACAAACGCCAAACAAGATTGAGACACAGGGGTTCAGTTGTCAATATTTGAGCCTCATCCCGTCCTGTATGCCGTGACTATGATTGTGTTCGTGTAGCGATCGCACTGTTGCGACTTAGCTGCATTCTTTGCACTTCCATATAACTTTCTTGTTGACAAATAACTCAAATGAGTCACTATTTGCTCTTGAGATCTAATCAGGTGTTCGCAACCGGCTTACAGGTTGTTTGTAGCGCTCAAATTCAATGCCGGCAAGGCAGCCTCGCACCTGGTTTGCGTGTCGTGTTGACAAATGTATTGTTTGTCAAAGAAGCTATGCAGATGATCAGCACAATGGAACTGATGACGACTCTCGCTAGATATACTTAGGTATCTACGTTGTTATCCGTCAGGCACATAGCAGTAATACCAGCACAGCAGCCTTTGTGCTTCAGATTACGAGCATCTCACAATACCGGAGAATTAGCCCAAGGTTGAGCTCGAGCTTGAGGCTTGAGGCTCTCGGAGTTCTACGGTGTTCGTGGGCTGTGGGATATTGACTGATGATGGGACGGAGGAGTCGAAACTGAAGGTTGATTATTGTCAAATGGCGCCTCGGAACATTCGTGGAAGGGGATGCCGATCTCTACTGCAGTGTTGACGCAAAATTCGAAATGCCTGCGACACTCTTTCGGCATCCTCAAGAAAGACTAAGACTCGTTGAAACGGGATCTTATTATTGTTGTGCGAGTTTAGGCAGTGATAGTGGTCACTAGTTCAGTAAGGAAGTGATTGGTGTCAGAGAATGATTTTGATATTTGCTAAGGCAAGAGGAACCAAACAATTTCCAGGGGCTCCTCAGGCAGTCGAAAGGCACTGACCACCTTCCTCAGCAGGCTCCCGCTTTCTTCTCTCCTTCCATTTCAGCTGTAGTCCTACTTTCTCCTTCTATGCAACTACCCGCCCTTCTCTTCTCTTCTCTTTGTAAAAGTCTTTCGTAATTTTCCATCTTTCCCCTGATAACACATCCAACAAAACAATTGCAGATATCATTTGACCGTTCTTTGTGCCGTGCAAACTGTTGCGCTACGATGCATGAACTTGCTGTGTCCAGTACAACCATACCTTGTTGATGCCCGCAAACAAACACCCCAATAGGCGAACAATTCCAATCTGATCACCAGATCACGGTCGCGCTTCATTTTTAATCATCAGCTTAGGTTCTTATCGCTTCGTCTTGCCTTTGACGAGTGGGGAAATCGGCACGGGTGAGTGTACAAACTAACCTGAGTGAGATCCGTACAATTTGCTTGTACCCAAAGATTCGGTGGGCTCCACGATAGTATCAGTCTGACTACAGCAGACTCCGTGGCCTTAAGGAACCTTGATTCGAGTTAATTAATACGATGATGGGAAGGGACAACGTCAGATCATAGGACACGGCCAAGGGAGCGACAGTGACGAAACCAGCGTGAGCAAGACGAAACTCCAACATCGGAGGCCGCTCAGGCGAACCACGACCATCAAACCAAATTGGTAGTCACATCCCGCCCAGACCTGAAAGAAGTACAAGCTTGGCGACTAGCCTGGTATGCAAGGTCAAGTACTGTTCAGTCGCAGGCGATCCGATTCTTGAACCACCAAACGATCCTCGATGCTCTTAGTCGCAAGCACTGCTTTCAACCCGTCAGTCATACACAAACGCAGCATCAAAATCAAGGAAATACTTCCTACCTGAGCCGACACCATATCGACATTGACTTAATTGATGATTGACAACAATCGGGCCCGCCGTCATCTGTCTCTCAGCCGTGTCTATCGCAGCGATATCCTTTGGGAGCAGGTGTCGAAGCATTTAAATATGACCTTGACCCTTGCACACTGTCCTTCCTCCACTAGTTCGCAAGAGTTACCAGATTGAGATCTCGCTTCCCCTTGCCCGGGATCTTGGAATGTCCTTCTAAGCATAGCCTTCGAATTCTAGGAATGGCTGAGCCAAGCAATTTTCTGCATAACCGATTGTGTATCCATCCGATCTTAACAATAAGCAAGCCGCGCCGCAATTTTGGACACTCTTTCATATCTGCGATTATCGGACCGATTACATGACGGTTTTTATTCATAAAGCATCGGCAGCTGGCTTGTTTACTGATTACATTGGATGAAATGGATGCATGCAAAGAGTAACGTGCTACAAACACGTTGGAGTGCTATCATCGGCAAGAACTACTCATGTTATCAGAGACTGTATGACCAACACGGACCATTTTATTTTCCCTCGCGGCAGTTGTTTTGTTCCACAGCGAAGCGCTCCATCATCTAAAAGTGCTTTAGAGAGATCAGATTTGCCGAATATAGCATCAAACCACGCTCCAGAAGGCCAAATTGAATGGGTGCGGTCTCTAGCCGTGAAGGGCGGAAACGCTATCAATGTGAACTAATACCAGAATCCAAAGGCAGCATCTTTCGATCAAGACGGCTGAGCATGGCAAAATACTGGAAAAGAAGTTCGTGCAATTAGAACTGAATACCAATGGTTACTTTTGTATGCGTACAAGTTTCTCATCTGACTTCTTCATCAGCAGGTTGCCCACGGTTCGACCGATATGAATTCAGCCCCCCTCAACTCCGACCACATCGCAAGTTCCCTTTCCAGAACACTGACGTTTCTCCGAAGTATTCTCACGAACCCTGATCAGAACAGAGACAATAAAGACCCTTCTATAATCAGTTTATACACCATACAAAGAGACACCCCAGGTTCGTCATCCCCCTTGCCCGGACATGGGACATCTAGACATGTCTCAGAAACAAGGAGCACGAACTCAACGTCATCTATACCTTGACCTTACTGATCCAACATAAAGTACAATAAAGACTCCACGATGTACGCTTCATTTTATATACCGCAGGAAAAGTATTCAACTCAGATGCGAGTTGCCGAAAAGATGATGTTCATGGGGCTACCTCATTTCAAGGATACTCAGCCAAGATGCAAAGAATGCACCAGAAAGACAGATGGCCCTGGTCAAATATTTGTTGGCTATCAAGTTCGGAAAAACAAACTTCTCTTCATGACGGTCAGGCCTGTGCCTCCTAAGTCGAAGAGCAAGGTGCGTTTTGATGTCCCTTCTTGGCCAAAGTTGCGAGCCATTCTGACGTATGAATGTCTAGTGATCATTGGCTTGGGCGACAATGTAAGGCATCCATGGTATCTGCCGACGCTACACTTGAATAAAGCCATGTTATCTCTTGGTCCTGTAATCAGTCGATCGTTCTGCTCCAAGAGTCCAGGAAAGGATTAACAAATGGGAAATACAAAGTCTTTCGCACAATAATCACTCACATGCGCGAATTTAGATGTGGCTATTCTCCCTTCTCATTTGACTCGCACCGGTACTGCCGCCTGTGTCACGTTCTGAGGCAACTTGCGAGCCTTACCCCCAGACTTCCATCCCAGCTACCCACGGGCTCAAGAACGTTCGTATAGCTCCCGACTGACATGCTATCTACTTCAGGCTCCGCTCTCCTATTAATTTGGTGTCTTTCGACTTAACCACCTCCCCTCATTTTCCCAATTTCTTTGAAGTGCTCAGAGTCTCGCACTTGGTTCGTCTGACAAGTTACAACTCATCATTGCTATTATGATTTTCGCTTCAGCGTTTCCACAGTTGTGTTATTTTGTTATGTACACTAAACATCACTAAATAACATATTGATTCCCTTTTGGTACCCCTTCATGGCTTCCATACCGTCCCCTCACATCCAGCACTCCCTGGCCAACACAGAGACCTCCATGAGCCTCCAATACCCCCTTCTCAGGCCAAAATCTTGCTGACCCATACTTCTTCTATAAAGCTCTCATAATGGGCCAATCCTTGATCTCGATCCCGCCTGAAGCCCTTTAAAGAGCTCTTCAGATTCAAACAACGACTTATCCACGACCATTCTTACGGAGCACCAGCCCTCGTGCTTTAAGAGAAGAACACGTCGAGAAATGTGTCATACTTGATAACAGACGACTTTCTTTCAACCATCATTGATATGAAGGAGCATATCTGATATCTTTGTACAAGATACAATTCAAATTGGTCACTGTAAGTTCGAGATTCTCGATTCAGCAGATGAACCCTACCAGGTGATTTATCGACGATCGAAGAACCTACGAGGCCAAGGTTGAGAAATAAGTCTCGTTATGACAGGTACACACCAGGAACGGGCTCATCGCATGTACAAAGTTGACGCAGCTTATCCACTTAGATGTAATTCTGTAAATTCCCGGCGAGAACTTCGGCAAAGCCTTACGTTCAGTCATATCTCCTCCGTATGTCACACAATACTCTCAATAGCTACATGATTTTCTTGCGGGTAGGTGGTCTTGTACACAACAAACGTTCTGCTAAATATTTGTATCTTGTGTATGCGATCAAAACCTCAAACAGACCAGTGTATTGGCACTAACTTTGCGCCGTGCCTCGTAACGACAATGCCTGCTGCATAAACATTGTTCACTGTCATGACTAGCATGCTTCAAATTAAAAAAAAAATCCTCAATATTTCCTTTCCCTTCTCATGGATGAACAATCAAGAGCGTGCAATTCTACATGAGATACGGCATCCGTCAGTGCATATGCTTTAACACGTCGAGTCCAATCGAAACCCGCCCCCGAAAACAGGTACTCTAAGGATTTAAGATAAGGTTCCAGCCAAAATACTATGCTCCAAATATATAAGGTTTAAGAGATGTCTGTTTTTAATTAATGGGCACGGTGTAAGAGGCGTCAAGGGACTATGTGCGAAACCTTTGAGTGTCAGACTTCAGGCTAAAAGCAAGACAGCAAGGACGTCACAGGCAACAAGGCTGTTCAAAAATGGCATGGTTCTATTTATCATGCTATGCGAAAATAAGTTCACCGGCCATTGACGTAACTGGCGCGGCTACTATCTCCCCCTAAAAATTGCATCCAAAAACTCCTCATCTGCTTCGCCTACTCAAGCTTGGCGCTAAGTGGCAGCTTGCGAGAGCTACTTCCAACATACACCGTCTTAGGGTGGTCAGTGATGACCCAATTCTGGGTATTCACGTCCCAGTTGCTCAGGTCGCGACGGGTCAATTGAGCGGTAAAGATGGCGCTCTGGCCGGGGGCGATGTTCTCGATACGGTCGAAGCCGCGAAGAACACGGACGGGCTCGTTCTCGCCACCGAGGCTGACATACAACTGGGGAACCTCGTCGGAGGTGGCGTTGCCTGTGTTGGTGATTGTGGCGGTGACGGTGTACATGATGTCCCACAACTGGGGGTTGCCGCCAGGTGCACCAGAGGAGGGAAGACGAGGCTGAGCTGAGCCGTTGAGGGCGTTGGGAGGTAGGAACTCTTCGGCGGTAGAACCGAATTGACCGCCATCATTGGAGGCCTCGCGAGCGGACGAGGAGGTATTCAGGAAGGGGTAGATGAACTTGTAGATGTATCGGACGCCCTTGGGGAACGTGTAGTCCTCGAGGTTCTTGCTGAAGTTGCCGAAAGTCGGGGCAGGGATGGTCTCACCAGCAGGGGGCGAATAGGGGTTGTCGACATTCTTCTGGACATTGAGGTTGGAGTACTCAAAGGTAGTCCAAGACAAACCATAACCGAACTCGTACAGAGGAGCAGCGGTGTCGTTAGGAGCGCTCTTTCCATTGGTGCTGGGAGATCGTCGATCGAAGTGACGGTAATCAATGAAGACACCCTCAGTGAAGTCATCTTGAGGAGCGCCACGGCCGTTGTTCGCCACATACATAACCTCAGTACCGTAGCTCTCACGGGTCTTGCCCCAAGTGAAGGGAGATCGACCAGGGCTTGTCTTGCCGTAGAGGATGTCAGCGATGGCATTGCCGGACTCTTGACCGGGGACACCAGCCCAGACGATGGCAGTGATATTGGGATTCTTCTCGTAATCGGCCAACAGGACGGGACCAACGGTGTGAAGAACGACAATGGTGTTGGGGCAGATGGATGAGACGTTCTTGATGAGCTCGTCTCCCTGTTGCCAGAGAGTGAGGTTCTTGCGGTCGCCAAAGTTGCCGTCGACCTCGATGAAGCCTTCACCAGCGTCGGCGTTGGCAAAAACAATAGCGGTGACGTTGGGCTGGCTGACGAGAGCCTGTGTCTGGAGCCATTGGTTGCTGTTCAAGATACTCTCGTACCGGGTACCGTCTTCAGCAGCCTGGTTCTGAAGACCCTGGTCGGGGGTGATCAAGTATGGGAACTGGGCAGTTCCCGAACCCCAGGCCATAGCAAGGGTGCCGTTATCGCAACCACGGTCGTTGCAACCGTTGGGTCCAGCGGGGTTCGGGCCAGCGTCTTCCCCAACGACAGCGATGAACTTGGGCTTGTTGAGAGGAAGCGCGCCGTTGTTCTTGAGGATGACGGATCCCTTGGCGGCGGCCTCACGAATGTGCTTCTTGTGATTATGCTGGACATTAACGCCAAAGTTGACTTGTTCGCGGTTCTCCTGGGCAAAAGTGTGGACGAAGCCAAAGGTATCGCGGGTCCACGAGGAGAAGTTGATGTCGGGGAGGTCCTCAACGGTCTTGCCGACCTTGAAGAAAGCGGCCATGATTCGAAGGGCCATATCATCGATTCGCCAAGCGGGAACGGTTCCGTTGACAACAGCCAGAGTCAAGTTTCCACCCCAGTAGCTGAATCCGGAATCGAACGCGGTGTCGCCAGGCATAGTCATATCGAGACCAGCGACGGCAGAAGCGGCACCGGTGTGCTGAGCGGCCCAATCGCTCATGACAAAGCCCTGGAAGCCCATCTCGTCCTTGAGGATTCCGTTGAGGAGCTTGGAGTTCTGGCAGCCGTAGGAGTTGTTGATCTGGTTGTAGGAGCACATGACGGAGCCGACACCAGCGCGGACGGCGTCGGCAAATGGCCAGGCGTAAAGCTCGTGCATAGTCTTGTCGTCAACGTTGGAAGAGAGGGACTCGGAAATGTTGTACTTGCGGGACTGAACCTCGCCACTCTGTCGGAAGTGCTCTGCATTCAGGTCAGTTTACTGTTGGTCTCATCTCGTCCAGTTGGGTTACCTTGTTCGTTTGCGATGTAGTGCTTAGCACAAGCAACGGTACCTGCATCTTGGATACCCTTGACGACCTCTGCCATAGCATGGCCAGCCATGTAGGGGTCAACAGTGAAGCCCTCCCAGTTTCGTCCACCAGCAGCAACACGGCCAAGAGGACCAGTAGCAGGACCAAGGGCGATATCGATACCCTTCTCCTTGAACTCAGTGCCCATTGCCATACCTCTCTCATACCAGAGAGCCTTGCTCCAAGAGGCGCCAGCTGTGGTACCGGCAGGGAAAGCGCTGTTGTAGTCGGAAAGACGGATTCCAAGAGGACCATCCTGAAGACAGAGGCCTCGCATACCAAGACGGGGAATTGATCCCACGTTTCCTACACAGCGTTCGCCTTGCCATCTGAGAAGTTGTTAGCTAAAAAGGTCAGGATCGGCGATGCTTGAGGAGTTACTTACCCAACACCAGTGGTCAAGTTGACCTTTTCGAGCAGAGTGAGCTGGGACACAAAGTCCTTGGCTTTAGCATAAGCTTGCTCCCAGCCAACGGCATTAGGGTCCATCCATGGTGAAGGATAGTGAGGAGGTGAGTGAGCGAGTGTATCCCTTGTGACAAGCTTTTGAGAGTCAGTACTCTGGTCAACAAGTGCTACAGCAGCCACAGTCGTGAACGATGTTATTAGTGAGAGGTGCATTCTCTGTACTCGAGAGCGGTTTGCCCCAAATGGGATTTATTTGGGAAATTGGGGATTTAAAGAAGCAGGAAATTGCATTTAATGGCCACCTGCGAGAATGAAGGTGAGGCGTGCAAATTCAACATAAAAGACCGAGCTTTATGTATATAAGCTCAATACGAGACTGTCTCGGGGCTTTTCTGTCTGAGATAAGGGGTGGTGATAATCGCGGAGAGAAGATGGCAAAAGGGACAAGGCTGCAAGGAAGAAACCAATCGTGATTTAGTGCGTAGGGGCCGATCGAATGAGGGCAATGATAAAAGGCTGAAATGAGACGAAGAAATGGTAAAAACTGACCTTGACGCCAGCCAAAGTGTCTGGGACTTCAGAAGCAAGAGCAACTGTACCATCAGTGCCAGCAGCACCCAAAGAAAGGGCTGCAGCGACCCAGTTCAGCTTCATTCTGAGCGAGTCTTCCTATATATAGACAGGTATTGTCTGCTAAACTGGTGAGCCTTTTGTGTTGACGAGAAGGGATCAATGTCGTCGATTTAACATTGAAGGAGAGCAGACTAACAGGCTAGTCCAATATATTGGAATCGAAAGGGACTGACTTAGAGTCTAAAGGAGCAAGCCACAACGAAGACGATATCTACGAGTGTGAAGAGAAAGGGAAGCCACAGAGGAGAGGTGGCATTCAAGATATATATATGTCACGAATTAAACATTGTCACCACGTGCAGTTAAAGCAAAGTAAATTGGGAGCACGCACGACAGACGCAGTGTCTGTGTGAGTGAGTGAGTAGTTAGTCTAAGTTCAGTACCCAAACCCTGTCTAAATGCTACTCCACTGCCTGCACATCCCTTCCTCACATTCACTCCAGGGGCCGCCTCTCCCGAAGCTTAGCAGAAATTAATACCCAGTTTGCCTCTGGTAAATAAAATCTCTCCTCAAAGTCCATCGTCATCAAATGCTGTGTCAGGTACCCCACAGCGTTGACAGGCCCGTTGCTCGGAGGGTCGATCACCGCTGGTATTGGACAATTGGGCTAGACACGGCATTCAACAGGCTCTTGGGTCGTGGGGTAAAAGGGCCGATGTTGGAAGCAGTAGACCCAAAGGATCATGAGCTTTGGCAGCTCGTCTGACCATTTACTTACATGTAAAATGTGGAAGAGCTGGGAGATGGTCGTATTGCGCTGGGGTATCTTGACGTCACATCGTCTCTCCTCGGACCAGACCCGAATTGACCCTTTGTTTACCCATAACAAGAGAAGGTCGAGCAGAGAAGTCTATGACCTCCTAGGTCATAAGAGTCTTGATCTGATCTGATAGATTCCCAATTCCTTGAACTGCTCCCTTCCAAAATCCCAAGGCTAACGTTACACTACAGAGCACACTTGGCCAGCAAAGAGCCGTGATCGACATAGCTAAATTTACCAGTGTCATCCCTCTCCGATTCCTGTAATTAATTTGAGACAAAGTAAAAAAAGAGAGCAAAAAAAAAAGTCTAAACCGCCTCAATTACCACACGCATAAGTCCTTGCACAAATCAACATGCATACTGCGTATATTTCGGTGAATTTGCTCCCTCAATTGCCGAACAACACCAGATATTTCTCCGTCATTATCATCATCATCAACCAATTCCCCACGATGCACATGCCCTTGCTCCCCGCCCCTTGGCCTTGGGACCTTGTTCTTCCCCGCATATAACAAACCCCAGCGATCGTCTGCGTCCGAAGAACCACCGCGGAATCACGGCCCTAGAGCCCGTCTCTAATGATTCCAAGTCGTGATCATCTTTGTATTCTTGGCGAAATGGTCAGATTATTAGAAGCTCTATAGTTCTTTTCGTGGTGACTGTAACCCGCGAATGCAAAGGATCAAAGCTACCTTGGGTATGGCCGGGCAAGGCCCGGGTAAGGCATGCTACGTTGTAAGTCGTGGTCATCAAGGCACAGCAACAGAATCTTGGGTGGTATGCAGATGCAGGTGTGTCAAACGGTCAAATCATTATTAAGTAGCTTTCTGCGGTAGCTTACTGCCCTTCTAGGCAGGTATGTAGGCTCATCCATGCGATTTCATCCTTTCAAGCATCTTCATGATACTCCCCAGCCATGAATGAATCAATGCCATCATCGACTCCATAGAATACACTTTTTCTCCCCCGGGCCGTCATACCGCCAACGTCTCTAAGCGTCGTGGTACTCGGTCTAATTTCTGAACTAAAGCCCCCATTCATAAATCAGTAGATACCAGGGATGATACGGTATCGAACAATCTTGCGGTACTCCTCCCAGTCCTTGCCGTACTTGCGGTGACACTTGTCGTCGTCACGGCGCTCACGATGAACGAGAAGAATGGCAAAGTACAGGATGTAAAAGTAAGTGATGAGCATGCCCCATCCCTTAGCCTCGCCTTGGATAACCTCTCGACCGTCTCGCATAACGTACGCGCCCTCGGCATGAGTGCCGGCGCTGAGAATCTGGTAGCCGGCGATACCGGTGGGAAGACAGTAGGGCCACGACTGGATCCAGTCGCCGAGGTAGTTGATGTGACGAGCGATTCCCCACCAGCCTGTCGTGAGAAGCTTGCTGCCCTTCTTGGTCTGGATGTACTTGAGGTGCGAGATTCTGGGATCGTCGGGGTTGGTTCGGAAGCGGTTCTTCTCGTTGTTGGCTGAGCGGAAGATGTAGAAGCCAAGGCCGATGAGACCCAGCATGGCAGCTAGTCCGAGAGGGCCGAGGGACACGGGGTGAACGGAGAGATATCGGGTCTGCAGCGAGTAGATATATGGAACCCAGACAATATCGCCAAAGGCCAACATCATGCCGAAGCCATCGGTGGTGATATCCATGGTAGTCAAGATCGCGGGCTCATTCCACCAAGAGTCAAAGACATACAGAGCCTGGACAGCGGTGATCAGGACAGAGCTATCGGTCACGAAACCATAGTTGCGGTACTGCTGAGCGCACCAGGAGCAGTTCATGATGATCCAGCCCATCATTCCAGGACGAAGCTCAAGGAACTCCTTGATGTCAACCTCACCGATGAGAGGGATCGAGATACGGGGGTTGAGTTCACGGCCGATGAACCAATCGTACAGCATGTTTCCTGAGTGACCTCCAGCAGCGAGCTCACGGTTCTCCTTATTTCCGGGCTTGACGCTGAAGCTTCGAACGTAGACAAAGGTCGACACAAGGTAGGAGTAGATGATGTTGGCGGAAAGGATCTGAATGAAGTTCTCAGACATGAAAGTCCAGACGGGGAATTCGGCACCCTGAGCAGCGGTTCCAGCGGCAAGGATAGCCAGGGTGAAAGTGCTAGAGTACAAAGCTACCAAACGTCAGTCACATTTTCCTCTCATCATTCCCAGGGTGAACGAACTGTTGAATCGGTACTTGAGTTTTCCTCCAGAGCGCAACTCGGTACCCTCAACCTCAACCGCAGGCAAAACACGGTAGAGAATCAGAGAGAGGACGTTGTATCCCACAACAGCAGCAGTTCCCTTCCAGCTAACCAAGCCAGCGACGCCATTGCTGGGCCATCCGACCTCTTGTTTCAAGGCATCGAGCGATAGGGTCTTTGGGTGAAGGAGAGAGGGCGCGGGGCATCCTGAGATGTCGTTGCAGACAAAGTTGAAGACGTATACGAGGACGGGAAGGAAGAAGGAGATGACAAAGGCACCGGGACTGAGAGTTGTTTGTTAGTTGAGACTTGAAAAGTGAGTGAGGTAAGGAGGTGACTGACGGGCCAAAGAATTCGTAGCCGTGCTGCTCCTCTGAAGCAGGCTGTTTATGTTTGACAGCCATGATTGAGGTTTGACAAGCTCAGATCAAGGGGGTGAGTCCTTTTGAGTTATGTTTTACAGACTCTTTCTCAAACAGCAAGTGTCTTGTTCTCACGAAGCAAAGTCAGCTTCTTGCAAGAATACGTAGAGAGAAGTCAAGTCTACTGTCTACGGGAGTCGTGACGAAATTACACAAAGTTAGCTCTAATCTAATCAACGCGTAGCTGGGGGTATTCTTTTTCGGCCCCGCTGGACCCTGGTCGTATTCGCGTATTTGGAAATGGGCTCTTGTCTCAGATGAATTGGCAAATCAAATCAGAGCGTGGATAGTTTCACTAACACGACGGAAGTCGGCAATAGATAGAGCCTGCGGCAATAAATGTTAGATCTTACGGAGCATTCAATAGACTATCGATATCTCAAATGATATCAGTAAATATCCAACTCTTTCACAGTTGTTCAAACCCATCTTCAAACAATACGGATGCACCCATCCCATCTTGATGGTTTAATACAAAAGTCTATGATGCTTCGGCCAATACTTGTCCCGATATTCAAGAGCGTCCTCTCACAAAAGGGGCCAATCATCAGCCACATACGTAGCCACAGATCAAGCCCCTTGTGTCTTATAATTCTCCGCTGGAAGGGATTAATCAAGCTCAGGCAGGCAAGGGCGGGTTTAGGGGAGGTAAGAAAACTTAGGACCTAAAGCCTAAGTGATAAAATTTCTTATGGAAGCCTATGCTAAATTTAGGTTATTTTAGGCTAGTTTATTTTGTCAACCTGACTGGTTGTCAGAAGTCTTTTTACTCCCTGAGGCGGGTTTTACTATTTGTGGAAAAGACAGTTTGAGGTTTTGGGGGGTCCATTTACAACAGAACCAGGGACCACAACGCGTAATCAGGGAGAAGATCCGTAACTTTCTCTCCATATCCATTCATCGCCAAAACAGAAAGTAAACCCTCGCTCGACTTGAAACTATCTATTAGATGTTTGTGTCTGCTGTGTAGTTAATCCGCTCACTCACTGTCCCTTCATTATCCAGCCCCTTTTGGTGACCATTCTTTAATGACAGGCTTTATCGCAAACTTACAGCTCCCATCAACAAGACAGTAGATCTGTCCGTTCCATTCCGTTCCAAATCAATCCATTCGTCTTCGCTTCAATCAATATCCCCCAACCGTTTCAATATCCTCCACGATCCGGGTCGATAAACGATCGAGTCCATCATCATGCGCTTCCAAGCATTACCAGTCGCTTTATCCGTACTCGGCACCACGAGCGCTCAAGTCGCAGAGCCTCCATCAACGACGATCCAAGTCCCACAATGTACAGCGACTTCACATACCGGCATGGGCGGCTTCTTCGATCTACGACCCGACATGGCCGTCGTGCCCGATGAGAACACAAAGAAGTACGCCGTGACAAAGGATTACTTCTCAAAGGGCTACGACTACGGCAAGAACTTTACATTAAACATCTGCGGTCCTGTCGTTGAGCCAGTCACAAACGTCGTCGGTGTCGAGCCACCCTTGTGGCCGAACGTGAGCGCTTATTACATGGTGGGAGGCGAGGTCTTCTCGATAGGGTTGGTTTGAACATACACGCTTGGTAACTTGCGCCAGAGGGAATGCGCCAGCTAATATAGAGCAGTTTCGAATCAATGGACTTGCAGAGTCGTGGTCGCAAGTTGGTTCTTCAATACACGGGAGGATCACCCTGTGGTGCCGACGTTAACAATACGGAACCTATCTACAAACGATCTCCCCAGCGCGACACGCCCCTCGAGGATGAGGAAGACGAAACGGCTTATACACCTGTCCCAGAACCCGAGGAACCTCTCGAGGAGCAACCGAAGCCAAAGGACAAGCGCAGACGCAAGTCGACCACCATTTCGTTCCACTGCGACAGAGACCCAACCACAACCTCTGCCAGCATCTCCTTTGTCGGCACAGACCCCGACGAATGTGCCTATTTCTTTGAAGTCCGATCCTCGCACGCCTGCGCCCACGCCGAGCCCCATAAGCCCGGCAGCGTTGGTCCGGGCAGCATTTTCGGCCTCATTGTCCTCATCGCAGTACTCGTGTACTTCCTCGGCGGCATCTTCTACAACCGAACCGTAACGCATGCGCGCGGCTGGCGACAACTCCCCAACTACAGCTTATGGGCGGGAATCTGGAGCTTCATTTGCGTGCGTCATCCCCTCCCCGGCTCCAAGCCCGAACGATACTCTCCCTGAGTTTCCATTTCTTTTTTACTTCTTCCCCTTTAATTTTTTGTTTGTTTAAAAATTGGGGGCTGACAGGTGGGGTTTTCTCTTTTCTTTCTTATAGGAACTTTGTTTTTGCTGCTTTACGGCTTGTCTGAGACGTCTGGCCATTCGACGTGGCTACCAACAAGTACACTCGAGTCCAAGTCGGCGAGAGCAGGATAGAGATGCCGAGAACCGGTTGATTGACCAGCTAGACGAAGAGTGGGAAGACTGAGAATGAGTGGGAGGGCTATAGAGCGAGGTGTTTCTTATTGTCATTGTGTGTTGTTTTGAGCCTTGATATGGTTGGTTGTATTTAGAATGGACATGATCGGAGTTTTATTGGTACGATAATGGTCACGCGTTGTTCTGGGCACCTCAAATAAACGTTAAAAGTTGGTCAAAATACTATGGTCACTGTATCTGTATCTGTATCTGTGTGTGATGTGACGCAGCGAGTGTCTTCATTGCCAAAGTGAACTCTAGCAAGCCCTCGAGCTACCCTGAACCACGAGTCATATCAGCCTTTAGGCCACCCAGTGTCAGATACCTCGGGGAAGACGATTTTGTAATTGAATTCATGTACTCCGTGCCCCTTCAGATTATAGACTGTCAATGCAGAGTCTCGCAGAAGGCTAATGGCGTTCGCATGTTTGCTTCTGGAACTACAAACTAAGCAGCCACACCAAAACCTGTAAAAGACCTATCGTTTCCCGCTAAAGCAGCTAAACGTAGAAGTTCCTCAAGCTAACGTTAAAGACATTTTTAGAGACAGACGGTGTGAGCGGTACGGCCCATCCCTACTCGTTCTAACTACAAGCACTCGTACTCTATCCCCTTTCTTTTCTTTTTCGGAGCCCAAGTTACGAGAAAACGCCATGCAGAAATAGAGCTGGGCCCTGGTTGGGAGGCTGATCAAAGCCACACCATGTAGCTGATGCCATTTTCGGTTTGAGCAAACATGCAGTCACCCAATTGTCGACGAAATACACAATGAGATTTGAGGGGGCAACAATGGTTCGTGAGTTTGTATCTCGGGGGCCCACGTGCAGAGGGATCGTTTGTAGCCACTGCAAAGGAGAGACAAGTGAAGCCATCGCCAACACCGAGCCATCAACACCAATACGTCGTGGTTTGAAGAGCTGCATACTGGTCCCGCTTAGAATGAGGCTGACTAGATGCAATGCAACATTGCATCGGATCGATCTAAGATCCGGACACGAGATGATCTTCAGATCCCACCAAACCAAACGCGGGAACTATCCAGAAACGCCGCTTCCATGACCTCTCCCTGTTTCATGCATAATGCACCACAAATATGACCTGTTTCTCGGAAAAAAGAAGTCTCAAATCCCATCGCGAAAAAGGACCTCCATCCACCCGGCCCCTGGTATCGGTACGATGCTGATATGCACACAAGATAAAACCAGGCTGAGAAAGACGCAAGACAACCCAAGTACAGCTAGCCACAAAGAGAGACCCCTGCAAGCCTTGTTTCCTCCCAATGGCCTCTGGAGCACTTTTCTCAGAACGGCCGTTGTCTCAGCCCCTGGAACCGAAATGCTTGGGGGTTAAAAGTGTATAGGTTTCGGTGATGGGATGCACAACAGGTTGCATAGCGGGAACAATAAATGCATTTTCGCAGTGGCGATGGACCAAGTGATTTTATGTATCTGTATCGTACAGTTGAGGTCAAGTTCATGTCATTGTCCCCATGCAATCGTATCTGCGGAAAGGATCCCTCCTCCGCAAAAAGAAACGAGAGTGACAACATTGCCGAGAAATACTCCTTGCATATTCCCAGAGGCCAAGGTATCTCGCATTGTTTCCCCGAGAGAAGAAGAAGGAGAAGCCAGTACTCGTAAGAACGTAGCTTTACTGCTTTCAGATGAACCAGCGTCAATGTGCAAGTGTCCTTGCCGTGACGTTCCAGCCAATGTAGTTCTGTATCATGCTGTATGTGGAGACTTGGTCTAACAGGTTGTTCTCGAGTGCGTCATGTAAGGTATGTATGTACGTATGTATACGTAGGTATGGATGGATGTATGTCGCTGGTTCGTGCAGCCTGGCTATCTCGAGATAGCCGAAGAGGCAAGTAATCTTGGACGGGATCTTCAAACTTGGAACGGGAGCTTCGACATACGGCGGACTCAGTTGGGAGTATACTGTCTTTGAGACGGAACTGGTCGGTGCCGCGATGTTCATCTCCTGAAAAGGAACTGAATCTTCTGCAAACAAGCTCTGTAACCCGTTAGCCGTGAGCTCCTCCAATCTCATCTCATCGAGTCTTCCCGAAACCGACATTACAGTTGATCTCTGCATCCGTTCCCCCAAAGCCAATCTGATCGTCGTATTTCCCAAAAGCGATATCTGCATCAGTTCCCAAAGATCAACTTAAGTATGAAGTTGCATCCTATCACATGGCTTGAGCCACACACACATAGACAGACACATGTCTAGCAGCACACCGTGCCCCCCACGACAACCGTTTTCTGTCTCACCCTTTACACTGCCCATCCTTGACGCCTCCCACGCGGGTTTCCACATGGCTACATGACTAATGTCGTGAGACCTTTCAAATCTGGATAGCTGGATATGCAGTTCCGTCCTGACGAGGAAAAGCGGCCTTGTCTCTCTCACTACGAAAGAAGAAACGTTTTATATCTCAAACAACGGGTTTTTCGAACTTGAAGGAGAAATGAGAGGGAGGAGGAGAAGGCTGACGGGAGCGAAAACAGGTTTTCTGCCAATGTGGCGAGTTTGCAGTGTTTGCTCGAGGACGTTCGACGGGAAACAGGGGGTGTCTTCAACAAAGAAGTTGCCAGATGCATACTATGATGAGATGAGATACCTAGTGAGGAGGATGTCAAGAGGGGACTACTTGCATTGCGGAGTATGATTCCCGGTGGTCTGGATGCTGAAGTGTATGCTGGGGACCGGCATCGAGGAGTGCACGACTTGTTTGATTTTCTGAGGCGACATTCACTGGACAGGAAGCCTGCAGGCACGCGTACGGATGGTACAAATCAAGGTAAAGAGATATCGATGCTGTGAATGGTGAAATGATGCCTGTCCTCTCAAGTGTCTGCATGACTGCCTTGGTGTTCTCTTAGGCGTTGAGGTGCTTTGGGGATAACCATAGTCGGCTTAGTGGAGCATTCTGGTGATTTCTGGTTCCTGGATTTCGGCTCGATGCACTAACCTCTTTCATAACTCACAGGACGTTACATTGGCCAATACATACCTGGCCATGACCTGCTACATCTCTGCCTTGGTGATCATCGTACATAGATCTCGCACTTTGTACTACTGTACTGCTGCGGAAAGGATCTAGCTACATTCTAGGATCCAAGCCTGCCCAGGGCTCCTTGCCCCCGTCTTCCACATAATCACCGCCATCTCGGATGGCCCGCCGACGCCACAACCTTTGTCTTACGCATTACCAGTGATTCAGCTTTCTCACGACCTGGATACAAGTGAATCCTGACGTGATGAATTGCATCCATATTTTCAAGCAGCATTCTCGTCATGACGTGTAATTATAGACCTTGTCCAGCTCACCAAATGATTCGGCTTGATTTTGACAAGGACATCAGCAGATTCACTGAGCTATTGCATCTCAAGACATCTGTGATATATCTAATCAAAAATATTAGGATGCGCCATGCAGTCATGGGAAGCACCAAATCACGATCAAGCCCAGTACTATATACATAAACCGCCACTTCTCTTCTTTTCTCAATTTCAAACTCTCTCCCCTTGACATCACGACAACTGCAAACACTGCACAATCCCGCTCCCTAGCGGGTCGAGCTTGGTACCCTACCCCTGTCCCCGCCTGCAGACGTCACTCGCTCTAAGGGCCCAGATCTCAGCTGCAGCTCAACAACCCACCCCTGCTCAGATGCACAAGACCGCAGGTCTACAAGGTCCTGGTGATGGGGAGTGAGAAGATCCCATGTGGAGGGTAAGTTCGCAGATTCAAGGTGCATGTACTCGTCCATTTTAGGTCGTCTACAACCTGAGTGTTATTTAGCCAGGGGCTCGTGTGATACTGCCTCTCTGCATGGTACAATGTTGCTATTGAGCTTGGGAGCTGCTCTGATTGTCTATATCAGAAGCTCATTGCCCGCCTTTGACCTTTGAGGGTTCATCAAGTCTGTCCCTACACTGAATACCTATTTTGCACTACTCCTATTATTACCTGTATTCCTCTTGTATTACTGCCTCCCCTGCCACTTCTACTATTGTCCCTCGATTGTTGCTAGTCTTCCCAACCTCCCATTGGGTCTGCCGTCATAATTGACAATTGTTTGGGGCCACTTACAAAGCGTAGAGGCTCGTGGCTCCACTGAAACTACTGCCTGGGACAATTGTCAACAATACGCTGCACTGGAATTCCTACTGAGCTCTGCAAGAGATCGTTGAACAATGGAATGGCCCAGGTTTCCTGATGAGGGCTCTCTGGCTCCTCTATATAATCCCCAGTTCTGGCCTGGCTTCTACTCTTCTTTCTTTTCTCCTCATCACTTCACACCTCAGTCTCTGAGCCAGTACCAACAGTCTCTTCTTTCTTCACAGTCAAGTCTTCTTCCTTCAAGCTTCGCACCGAGTGACAGCACCAGCCTTGGCTACTCAGGTATGCCCACTCCCTCACCCCCACCTTGCCTTTGCATCTCGGGTCTTGTATCGGAGCTGACTTGGTCAAGATAACTTTACACATAGTTTCCTCCCAAGTCCTTCGCCCACAGCCCTCTCTACTTGCAGCTGCTGCTCCCTTGGTATGTTCTTACTTCCATGCCATAAGTAAGGTATTCTTAGTCTTGATCTAACTTGACCAAGACCACTATATACCCAACTTACTGCCGACACAACCGCCTCCCAACCGACCCACTCCCAGCGTTTATAGTCCTTTATACTCAGGTATGTTTATTCTTTCATTTTATATCACCCAGCTTTAGTTTCGTTGCTGACTTGTGGAGATAACCTTACTGTCAAGTCCGAACTCCCTTTTTATACACACAACTACCTGCCGAGTCTCCCGCCCCCAAGCCTTTCTCCAAGCAACAGCAACAGCTGTTACAGCTCTGGTATGTTCCACTCTTCTCCCATTTAACTTGTATATTCGTTGTACAAACATAACTTGGTTCAGATTCCTTTACCAATATCAAGGTCGAGCCACCGTCACCCTCTCCCACTCCCAGCTGCACCTCCGACCAAGACGCCATGTCTTCCGTTCCCGTTCTCCCTGCCACCTATGGCACAGACACCGCCCCCGGTTCTGCATCTTCAGCCGATGTGGGCTCTGGCCTCAGTCGAGCCAGAGTCTCACAGGCTTGGGCCCGGTACCAGAGGATATGCATTATGCTCGAAGACGAAAGGATAACCCCCGACCTCAAGGGCCCCGAGCTCAACGATCTCATCCGCCTGCTTATGAGAGTACCTGTGCACCCGGCTGACCAGCGAGACTTTGTCCACCGTGCCCGAGAACACGGAGTCTCCTACAACAGCATCAAGGACTTCGGAGAGCTGGGAGTCTCTGTGACCACTCTTCGCGGGTGGGAACGCAGCATGGTCAAGCCCGCTCATGCCCGTCCCCGCGCCCCTGTCTGGGAGAGACAGGACGTAAGTTTACCACGTCTACCTCACATCAATGCCTTGTACTAACAACATGCTTCAGGTCAACATCATGAAACTGGCGGTGGCCAAGCTCCGTTGCGAGAGGGACATCAAAGACTCCGGCTTCTGGCGGAAGGTGGAGGAGGAGATGCCCAAGCTCGGGGCGTCGCATGGCTTCTCGGCCCAGGCCATCGCGGCCAAGTATTACGGCAGGCGTCGGGGTGATCTGGCCCGAAAGGCGGCCCTCAAGGCAGGGCAGTAGATAGATTTTTAGTTTCCTGGCGGTGGCTTAATGAAGAACAATGGTCCTATAAAGATAGGAGACCAGTTACTGACACTCAACGTCCCCAGTGATTTGATTAGCCTTATCTGATATCTCGATGTGACATGATGGTGTATGGTCCTTGTATCTTGCTTGTACTCCGCATGCTCAGGATCCTTGTATCCTTACTTGGGCTCATCGTGTTGGTGATAATCCTTTGCTGATTTCGAATACTTTTTGCCATTGTGGTGCTCCTCATGGGCAACATGTCACATAGAAATATCAGATAAGGCTAATCAAAGTGGACGCGGTGCGCCATCAACATAGCGAATCCCAAGTTGATAGAGAGCCCTGGGCATGCAGGGTCGGAACAGTGAACGGTCCTTGACTACGAACGGATCGTACAGCCGTAGGTCGAAGATGGCCACGTTGCGTCCATAGAATCAATCGAGGCCCTGCTTATTAAGAGCCTTTTAATCTTTTATGTATACTTCTGGACAGCGTGTCTCTGTTGTACTTGTTCTTATAAATCAGTAATTTCAAAGATTGTTTCCAAAATCATTCATATTTATAGCCAGACGGTATTGGGAATGAATTATGACCCAGTCGAAGCTGATAATCTGTACCCTACAAAGAGTTCACAGGCCCGGAACAGCGGCGAGTCGTCTCTTCTGAGATGTTCATGTTGTATGTTGACATCTTGATGTCTAGTGCCGCGTGCGTTGCCTATCGGAGGCCAGGTCGAGAACGTGCCTTGTCCAGTTGACCAACAAGTTAACCATATCCAGCACGGTATTTTTGAACTCTTGGCCGTTCTGAAGTAATCACGGAACCATCATAAGGATGATTGGTCTGGCTGTTTCTCGGTTCATGGATTCCTGTCTCATTTCCAGGCGGATATCGTATGATCTCGCCCTATCATCGATCTTGGGGTTCTTCTGGTGGTTGATATCTGTTATGTTCTGTGAGTTCAGAATTCGGGATCCCTGTCACTTCACTGTCATTACAATTCGATGGACTTCGAAACCGTGATACTTATATATTTGCTCCATACTGGTGGTTATCGAGACTTAGAACGGAGTATGGCGCGGGTAGTACAATGGCCAGTTGAAGTTTTTTCGGCTGAATCTTTATCTCTGATCCTCTGGTTTTTGAGACCTTGGGATATCTCGTCGTGAGATTGAGTTGAATTTTCATTGATCAAATCTGAGTACTGAGGGTTACAATGTGCATGGGGAGAATATGGCGAAATGTTTATGAGGTCTGTAGTGATTGTCTAGCCGCTAATCCCAAATTGAACAAAGTTCATGTGGGCATATATATGCTTCCAGCCGCAGGTCCTAATCGCAAATAAATCTAGCTCACTCTCACTCATCTTCATCGTCAGACTCCTCCTGATTATCATTGTCCCGTCGTCTTCCATGTCTTCGTCCTCCATGTCAACGGCGTCTCCCCACCCTCATCGCTCTCATCACTCTCAGCCTTGACGGCTCCACTCTCTTCTACGAGAGCTTCCGGGACCGCCAAGCTTGAAGAGCCCCGTCTTCATCGGAAGACTCGATGGGGCACCTTCCATAGTGTTGCTATCCCCATCCCATGGGGATCTCCTCCAATGACCACCCATTTGAGACTCTGCCTCGCCGACAAGTACCGAGTCCAGACCTACTAAAGATGTAGGCTTTCCCATGGGGGGCCAATCGACTGAAGATGCAGACCAGGGGAGGTGTCAGCGCCATATGTAGCAGGCAGTCAACATTTGAGAGCCCCCCAGCTGCTGAAGATGCAGACTTCGAGGCGTCAACCTTGACAGGTTTCTTGAGCGGAATTTGGGGGGCGCACCCAAGTAGTAGGGCTCCGTCCTTTGGGATAAATATGTTGAACTGGACGGAGCCCTTCCCATAGTGTTGGTCAAGTTGGCCCTTCCACTTGCTCCTCCACCACCAGTCTCAGCCTCGGTCTCCTCCTTGGCATCGTCATCCTCATCGACCTTCTTGACCGGCTTCTTGCGCGGGGTTCGAGGTGCCCGGGGCTTCTTGGCCTTTTCGATTGAAGATGTAGACTTGGACTGGCACAAGAAGCCCCGGGCACCTCGAACCCCGCGCAAGAAGCCGGTCAAGA
>PVQB02000207.1:0-10814 GCA_002980475.2 Fusarium beomiforme
GTTGAAGGTTTGAGACACGCAGTTGGAATTGAGGAGATTGCGAGGAATATGCAAGGTGAGATATATAGTTATTTTGGCTTTAGTCCATATCAATTAGCCCATAATTGCTCCGCTATTAGTCCAAAATGCACAATGTAATAACGAGTATGATCAGCCGATCTGATATCGAACATCTCTACACGTGTAATCTATTAGCGAGACATAACCTTCATACAAATTCTCCCCTCTTCTTCAAAATGCAGGTCAGACCGCGTTGCTGTACAAACCAACGGTTCGATGTCTCCCACTCAGCCTTCGGATCCGCCAACTCAATGATATACCGTCTCAGCAACTGCGGCACCACCTTGTGCATCTCCATAAGACTAATGTTCTTGCCAACACAAGTCCGTGATCCTGCGCCAAACGCTAAGAAGCTATTTTCCATCCTAGAAAGTAACTCGGCGTCTTCAGTCAACCAGCGCTCCGGGATAAAGGCTTCGGGATCCTTGTATACTTTCGGGTCGTGCTGGAGAACCCATGGGTTAATGCCGACGATTGTGCCACCAGGAATGAATTGTCCGCAAATTTCTGCTCCCTGAGATGGAACATGTCGCTCCATCAGCAGACCTACTGAGGGATGCAGGCGCATAGCTTCCTTGATCGCAGCTCCGATGTATGGCAGATGGGCAATAGCCTCCTTGTATGAAATTGGATCACTAAGCTTTCCACCTCTGTCGGCAGTGTCAATTTCTGATATAGCCTTTGTCATCTTGTCAGGATGCTTGATGAGGAAATAGATAACGGCCCGGAGAGCGATGGCGGTGGTATCCGAGCCAGCAAACACATTGGTCGAGAGATGCACGATAGCGTCTCGGGTACTCATCTTGAGCGGGTCTTTGTTCTTCACTGCGGCCCACCGAGACAGCATATCCTTTTCTCCCCCATCAGTAAGTTCCAGTTCGCCGTCTCTTTGGATAGATGTCCGGGAGTTGATTGCTTTTAGAGTGAATGTCAAGACCGCATTCCATGACTCCATAGAGGGCATCAAAATGGGAAACAGAGGGTTACCCAATAGCAGAGGATGCATCTCGGGAACTTGTCCACAAAGAGATGCGTACAAAAGGATGCCCTCGATTGTTTCCATCATACCGTCAACATCTCCGCCCATGGCCAGAAACCCGAGCTTCTTGGCAAAGGTGACTTCACCAACGACGTCGAAGGCATAGTACTGGAGCCAAATGCCTAGATCAATGGGTTTCCCGGTCGCAGCCCACTCGTCAAGGCGTGACATGAATAATTCAGTGCAGGAGTCCATAGCAGCCTCGGATTCCAGCAGATTGGTCAAGCTGTACGCGCCTGCGACCTTCTTCTTTTGTTCTCGGTGATAAACGGGATCGCGTGTGGAGAATAGGTTCATTTGTGGCTTCTTTTGCCAAGAAATACTTTGAATTGGGTAGAATGCCGACTTGAGAATAAGTCAGTATGGTATTTGGTTACATACCTTGAGTTAACTAACCTTCGTGAATGCGCCGGTCAATCCATATATGGTCTTGATGGCCTGAGGATCACCAACGGATACAACGTTTGGGGCTATTCGCACAAGTGGGCCGTGCTTTTGGTGTAGTCTGATGGCCGTCTTATGAGATTGGCCGTTATAAACATCGTAAAGACGCCAGAGTTTCGTCCATTTCGCAAGGGGTGGTCCAGGGATACGAGAAAGACCTGGTCGGAATCGATTGCGAGCATAACTCAGAATGAAGAGTCCCAGGAACCATGCAACAAAGTGATGTTTCAAGAAGAGGATAGCCGTTTTTACAGCAGAAACGTGAAGGTCAGACATTTGCAAAGAAATTAAAATCAAGGATTGACCGTATCAAGCTGTATGGCGATATTTGGTACACGGCTTTCAAGAGGAAGCAGGTTTAAGACAGGAAAAAGAAGAGAAGGAAACGAAGGCCGTTGGAAGGGATGTAATGATAAATACAAAAAAAGTATGACCAGGTTCTGGTCGGGAATAACTCAGCGGGAACGATACATCCGTCGGATCAAGGGATGCAACGCAATGAAGTTAAATCCCGAAACTGTGGGGTAGAAATCTGGGGGAGCGATAAAAGTGGAAACTCCGACTACTTGTGTCGGACAGCATCAATATATGACGTTATAATTACCTTAGTAGATCTTCATTTGAACCCCGTACCCGATGATCACGCTAAAGCATACCCGATTGTTCATCCGACAGTGATTTTTGCGATGGCCGTATGCTTGCATATGTCGGAAGACAGGGTTGGCATCGTTGCGCCGTCTATGTTACTATTGCAGGATGTCAATCAAGTTGAGAACATGAACGTGATGCCGTCGGGGCGTAATACATGATGACTTTGCGAAAGCCTTTGACGTAGAGTATTCAAATCTTCCTATATTTTAACTAGGTCTCATTATGGAATTCGGTATTGGCATAATTGCAATGTTCTGGAGGATGCCAGATGATATCCGGGTTTATCCAATCAAGCTCATTGCCGTTGATCTAGCCTATAATCAGCCGGGACCTCAGTTTTGTCCGTATTCCGACACACTATGATCAAGCTCGACATGTACCCAAGTGGATAAGCTTTTCCGCAAACTCATCATTTCTCCAGACTCCACCTTCTACTCTTAATTAGGTCGATCAATTCCCCTGTACATCACGAGATCCCAGAACAGTCACCTCATCTGACCGAGAATTTAAAGCGGAGCTGAGCTTATGTACTATGAGTTGGCACATTTGAAGTTCCGAATCATGCGAACCTAGGCGGAAGATATCTCTTATCTTGGGAGCGTTAAATGAGGTAGTGAATGAATGCGAAAAGGTGATTGTTGTTTTCTTTTATGCTGGCTCAGTAGCACCAGACCTTAGCATTTCTATGAAATACTATTTAGTCCCGCGGTAGAGAAAGATGTCGAAACAAACTGTTGGAATGTCTGGAAACAACCCCTCGCCTTTATCCTTCAGATGCACAGGATGACGGCTAGAATCGGGAGAGAGTATGTCAGGCTCTCGTTGAGCGAAGATCCATCTTCTAGTATGCTTGTCGGCAACGGGACCCGTCACGACTTCTAGACCAATCAATACTATGTAAAATATGACATGGGTCCTTGAGACATGTCACGGGCCCATTTCGCGATATAGTCAATGCGACCTGAACAGGAACAGTGCTTGTTATATAACATGGCACTCCGTAGAACCCATACTGAAATCATTGCGTACAGGCAAACCGCCAATTACAGGTAGGGTCTGGAATTAGCTAACCTCAATAAAAAAAGCCCAAAACTTGCGTATTGTGATATTACGCGCTAAAGTGGTATTCATATTCATATTTACATATTCGCAAAAAGTGTGCTAGAATATCACTATAGCACTTTAGCACCTCTACTGTCAGACATCCGCGAATCAATCAGAATTAACATTAGAGTCTCCATCGCCGCCACTATCAAAATTTGTATCAGTAATTACAACCATACCGCCATGAACAGCCTTCTGGGTATGCTCTTCACGCAGCCAGTTACCTATACATTCAGCCATCTCAATGTTCTCGCAAGTCGTTCGTTCCCTATCCCAGGAGAGAGTACGTCGACCACTGACGCTACCTGACGCGATCGAGTTTGATTTGGTGTCTTTAATACCCAGGCTATGTAAATGTGCTAAGATGTGTTAGTGTATACATCTAAAGCGCCGAGACCTACACGTCAGAATAGGTAGCGTGCAACTGCCGCAATCATATTTCCTCGCATCCCATAAACGGCTGCTTTCTAAAATTCCAACGGTAATTTATTGAATGAGACTATTTCTCAATTCCCATGAGGACTATGTCCGGCGTAGGAGAGGCTAAAAAGCGAATCCTCGTGACTATGAAATGCGACTGGTGCTGTTAAGAGAGTACTTGCGCAAGTGCGGGGGAATACGTGAGAATCTGATGTCTTTTTAGCACTTAGGTATAGGGTATGCGTATCTTGCTATAAAATAGGCCAATAAGTTAATATATAAAACCGAAAAATAAATATAAGTATAAATAACAATAAGGTAATTATTTTATTTCTTTAGTTAATTATAATAAAGGTATTATATACTATAACCCTAGCATCTAAACTATACATACCCCACATGTCGTTTCTAATTACACGCAATCCCTATAAAACACAATTATTACTAAGCCCCTATAATTAAGATTAATTTGATATAATTAGTACTAATTAATTAAGATTATTACTAATTATAAATACCTAAGTGTATAAATATTTGCCCGTGCGCCTCACAGTTGGGTCCCCGGTCAAGTATATCAACAGGTCTAATGACGAACAAGGCGAATGCAATCAGCCTGCTTTGCAACGCAGACCTCTTGTGGGCAATGAGCCTTCTCTAAACCGGGTCTTCCTGAAATAGTAGCTCCAGAAAACAGACTCCTTCATAAAGGGTATGTGCGGGGTAACACAGTACTTTAGTGGGACGCTTCGCCAGTCACAGTCCTTGGTACAGCAGTAGTAGTAGGGTAAGTAGTACCCTACACTTTTGTTTCATATTTAATTGTCATCCTCGTCTAATGGCTGATGTAAATATAGATCATACCTGACCTGAAGCCGGGCGGCTGCATCTTCGTCAAGGCTCTCCCTGCCTGTGACAAGGTCAAGATGGATCTTGTTGCCGTGGTGGAGTCATGCATGATTTCACGGATACCGGATATATCTAGAAGCTCCTATCTCTTAGGTTCCTGGGAGAGAATAGGAGTGAGTCAGGGATTGTAATTTTGTGTTAATCTGTTATACCTTTCTGGACCTCACTACATCTATTACTCATATAATCCTTTTGAACCTTCATACTTTTCATAATGGAAAATTACTTGCCTTTGGTAACACGTCTGATAGAAAAAGGAGTTTTGTAATAAGAGATAATACTTATACAAATTACATAACCACTCTTACCTACTTATAGTTTCAAGTCCGATCTCCTTATCACAGGTTACATAGTCCTTCTTATTATACTTCCCATTGTTTATTAGCTCCCTGGGGTGTATAACCAGTAATGCGATTATTGCTATAGATACCAGGGTGGTATCAAACAGATAGATAAAAATCTCATGCGTTATAACGAAACCATCCGATCCTTGTAGGAACTCCACCGACCGGATAACACTTCGAATAATGAGTAGAAGAGTTACTCCTTCCAGAATTCTAAAAAACCTATTGTGATTTACTTACCAATCAGTTCCTGATCTTATCTGCTGCGTGATTTTGCGGTTAAGAAACTCGGTATTCAGGATAAAGAGACCTAATGCGGCGATTTGCGTGATCAAGCCAACAATAAGGATCGTCCGTCCCTTGGTGATGTCATCAGGCTTGCCAGACGCTGGCATTATGGCGTCCATCAACTGACTAAAGATGCAGCTAATATCTATAAGTACATTAATCTTGGTCATCTATCGAGGACTAAGGAAGGAAATTTCTTAATTGCGGAGAGCGACGGCCATGAGGCTAAGGCTCATGTAGACTGTTGCAGCTAGAAACAGAATGCCGATAAGTAATAGTACGTTTTGTAGGATGAAAGGGCTTAAATTGTTAGGATCTCGATGAGACCAAAACCGTCCGTAGTAACCGCATGTTTCACCTAATGCATCATCAGAGCTGTCTTTCAGGGTTCTTGTATCTTACATACAGATTCAGCCGAGGAGAAATGGAAATATGAACCATGCTCGTAACGTGAACATCCGAATTAGATGTGCCAGGGTGACAATTCCAAATAGGCATAAGAATATCAGGGCTCCGATGTGGCTCGGTCTGTACTCGTAGAAGATAACCACACTTGTTCCATTTACCACAGGCCCAAAAGGACCCTGTTCGTCGTTGCGAATCGTCAACAAGAAGGCAGAGGGAAGTGACGCCTGAGCCATATTGACAGAGGAACAATGATTGATGCAATAAAGCCAAAAGAAATATAAACAAAACTTAAGATGATCTGGAGTGTAACATCGTAATCGTAGGTAATTCTCTTTTATCGTTTTAATGGAATGAAGTACCTAGGAAAGTTGTTGTTATCGAAACTTGAAGACTTTTCTTTATACCTCGACCTCGTATCTAGAACCGAGAAAACGAGTTTTAGTGCCAGCCAGTGTTTCAAAAGTTATATTAATCCACCAAATAATTAAATTAATTGTAGTTATGCATTATTTTGTTGACCAGAGGCTCTAGCAATCCCGTCATATTCCTTGCGTATCCCTCGCTCTGTAACCGAGACACTGTAAGAACCTCTTTGGCTAATGCGTTTTGAAGCTAATATGCACATGGTAATACTCCTAAAGAAGCTAGCAGCTAAAAAGATACACGCCTGATGTTCCAACTTATGTTGAATACGCAGCTATACGATGGGGTGAGTGTGTTAATGTGGAGCAGAATGTCGTGATGTTATTGATTGTCGACTTGATTCTTTTTGATCGGTCTGTTAGGGAGAGGTTAGTTCAATTCCCCCTCCTTTTCTAGATACAAGAATAATACTGTGATAAAAGAAAGTAGAGCCCTTTCCCAGCCGCCAACCTAACAACTTATGGCCTCTGATCGGAACGGAGTGATCCAATTGGGAATCTCCGTATCTTTGGGCTCTGGTAGTTTAATGTGCCCCATGCTGGCGGGCCAGCGGATCCTAACTTTACCTTATCTGGAGGCACAGGAGTCGGCCACCTTAAATTCGATGGTCATATGGCGGCGGGATTTCTGTATACATACAGTGCGTAGCGGTCGTTTTATGGATACTTTCGAAGTTACGCCATCATGAATGCCTTCATTTTTCTCGTTTCTTGTGCTGTAGTGGAAAGACACAAGCAGTAGAATTCAGCAGCATACATTTCATAGTTAATCTTAGCTTCACAACCTAGACCTCAGATTACTCCAGGTGTTCGTATAAACGCCCACGGGCTCCAATCTACGTGAATTGTACACCAGTATTTTACTAAAACCTTGCCTCTTGCACAACCAAAGATGCACAAAGTCTCCGAAAGTACATTATTTGAAGTCTTTGTTCCTAGATAACTATAAGGCTCACCTCCTAGACTGTTGATCCGTCATAACCTTGAGCGCAGAGGTTCTCGCTGTCATCAATAATATTCTGCACTCCTAGAATTGCGAGTGATAACCTTTCAGGCCTTTGTATAGTAGGCAAGCTGATTTGCAGTATATCAGGGTTTTGTGCACATTAGACAAGTAAGTTTAGGTTGTTAATGACGATAGCTCGCAGCCAAGTTCTGATGCGATGGTCATCCGTGTTAACGTAGATAACACAGCAAGTAGTGTCTACGAGATATTTACATCGAACCGACGGATTCACACAAGATGACGGCTAATGTTTGAGATATCTGCGGCGAAGTTGAACACATGTTCGGTATAAAGCAGCATAGGTTATTTTCGTAAATGATTTGTGAAGAAAAAGGCTTTCGGACCTTGGTGAAGTGGGGTGTCACGGATGAACATTCAGAACGCTTCGGCTCCCGCTTGCCGGGCATGGCTGCCGTGAGATAGCGGCTAAAAGAGAGTAGGACTAGAACCTGAACCTGAACGCGTCTTCCGGTAATCTTGGGAATCAAAGCTTTCTTGCTATTGAAGGGCAAATATTCAGCACCTGCACTTCTACGCTCTGTTTTCGCCATTATGAGGGTGATTGAAATCGTTATTGACGTAAGACACACTTTCGGTTTTAGATTTGACTAATCGATTAATGCTGCCCAGGGCTTTAAGTCTTATGCAGTTCGCACCGTAATCTCAGGATGGTATGTGTTGTAAACGTTGAGTGTGTTCGTGGAACAAGAGTAACAGTTTAGGGACGAGAGCTTCATCGCAATCACTGGCTTGAATGGCAGCGGCAAGTCGAACATTCTCGACTCTATCTGCTTTATTCTCGGCATTATAAAAATGTCCACAGTTCGAGCGCAAACCCTTCAACTATGGTGATTTAGTACGCGATCGGTTGAACGCGGAACTGATGCAGCGTGTAGGATCTCATTTATAAGCACGGCCAGGTTGGAGTCACCAAGGCCAGCGTCACAATTGTTTTCGATAATAGGGATAAGAAGCAATCGCCGGTAGGATTTAAGGAATATACCGCGATCAGCGTGACACGTCAAATAGGACTTGGCAGCACTTCGAAATACCTCATCAACGGACATCGCGCACAACAACAGACAGTCCACAATCTTTTTCAATCTGTGCAGCTAAACATAAACAACCCTAACTTTCTCATTATGCAAGGCAAGATCACAAAAGTGTTGAACATGAAGCTAATGGAAATACTGGCCATGATTGAGGAAGCTGCAGGAACGAGAATGTTTGCAGATCGAAGGGACAAGGCTGTCAGGGCAATGGCCAGGAAGGAGATAAAATTACAGGAGCTTCAAGAGCTACTAGAGGACGAAATCGAACCCAAACTTAAAAAGCTTCGGAAAAGAGAGCCTTCTTGGAATTTCAACATATCCAAAACGATCTCGAGGGACTGGCCCGCGTCGTAGTCGCATACGATTATACAGAATGCCTGGAGAGACTGAAAATACTCAGTGTAGAGCTAGAATGCACGAAGAAACAACGCCAAAGCCTCCAAGACTCTGTTGAGCGCTTAAGGTGTGAGGTTGGCCACCTTGAGGATAATACTCAACCGGTTCGATTACAACGCGACAAAAAACTCAGCAAATGCGGTAAGGGACGAGGACTTGAAGAGATAGTCAAAAAGCATGTAAATGAGCTCATGCGACTTGATACGGTTTCCGAGTTAAAAAACTTGGATCTTAACGAAGAACGAGCGAAGGAATCGGCAGCAAGGAAGACTGTGATAGAATTAGAAGCGGCATTCAATGACAAGACATTCCTATTCGATAGTGCGAAGGCAACATACGACAAAGCCAAGGAAAACCTCACAAAGCAAATCCAGAGTGTCGAGTTAAGAGAGGAGCTCCTCCAAACCCTGCAAGCTGGTGTAACCTCCAGAATTAGCTCTGAAAACAGCTACCAAGCACAACTACGGGATGCAAAACGTCGTGCAACAACAGCTACAATGGAACAAGAACAGGCCAATCTTAAAATCGAACACCTCCCATCTCGTGTGTATAGGTAGGTAATAAATGATCAGCGATTATAAATAGTGCTAGGAGAAAACAAGTGTCCGGGCCGAGATCCGTCCCGCCGCTAACATTAGTAGGTATCCGCACACTACTTGGCTTGCCAATGAGCTGACCACCTGCTTCCTATGTAAACACACAATTCCGCAAGACCGGTATTCACTCCCCTCCAACTACATGATCAATGACCAATAACATCCTTTTTCCTACTTTTGCAAGGTCGAGTAAGTGTACGAAACGGCAATGCAATGCCCTGGGGACTATTAATCCTCTCTCTGCGGCAAAACAGCTGCTGCTGTATCCTCCATCGTCTCCATCGCATGCGCTCTCTCTTTGAGTGCCTCAGCAACAGCAGGCCTTGCGATCATTTCTTCATGCCACTTGAACCACTCAGGATAGTTCTCTTCGGGCTTGAGCTCTTCGTCTGGAAATAAGGCAGTCAAGAGCAGGATGTTCCAGGGGACAAATGATAGGTCCCCATAGGTGCATCGATCCCCAACCAGCCAGACCGGGCTGTCAATGTCCAACTTCAACTCTTGTCGCCGCTTTCGTAAATGTTGATTGATTACTTGCATAATGCGCCTACTCTGCTCGCCATATCTCGAAATCGCTGTCTCCACGTTTCTCTTCTGATGAAAATAGGTGAACCACATCTTCTGACCAAACATTGGGCCCTGCCCACTCATTTGTACCATGAGCCAGCTGTTTGTTGCCCATTTCTCTTGTAGGTTATCTACCGGATAACTGAGCAAATGTTTGTTGTCATACTGGTCGATGAGATACTGAACAATCGCACCAGACTCGAAAAGGGTGACGTTGGTGTTGGGGTCGATCATGGCGGGTAAACGACCGTTTGGGTTGAGGCTGAGGTAGGGTTCCTTATAGATCTCAGAGTAAGGTATCCAGACAAACTCCCATGGTAAGCTCAATTCTTTCAAGACAATGACAACTTTCCAGGGGTTCGGGCCCGTGCCAGGAGGTCCGTGGTAAATTTTAATCCTCTGCATTTTCTCAAATAAAGCTTTAGAAGTGTTTTAAGACCGAATGTAGTATAAAGATACTTAATCTGATAAACTAAGTGTGAAATTAGTCTAACTGTGGACTCTTTTAAGTGATACCATATAGTTATAGTAGTCTTGCATTTATAAGCCGGTCAAATTCATTGCTTCCCTTTAATGTATCTATTTGTAATCGAGGGGTATTACGGAATTATAACACTCTAAGTCCGAATCTGCATTTAGCATCATAACGTCAAGCTACTGGCTTAGGAACATAAGGACATCCCGTAAAATAATCGTTCCTAGGGTAAGTGTCTAACCGAGATGGCAGGATACTAGACACATGTAAGAACATGGTCATACCATTCGCTTGGGCATGAATAAGCTTAACCCCACATGAGACCCATTGTTCCTTATTCCCTTGCTTTTCGGCCAATAGTTGGTTCGTAAATACGAGATGAGGAAGGTGTATTTATGCATTGATGACATCTTTATTTCAGTTAACGTGCACGATAAGCTTATGGATCAAACAAGTATGTGGATCAGCCCCACTTTTCACCTTAAAGGAAGTTTTTTAAATAATTCTTAAAAATTCAAACTAAGACTAAAATAGCTATAAATTTAATACCTTATATATAAGTCCTAAAATAAGCTATATTAATTTTTTAGAATTTTTTAAAAAATCCTATATAGCTGTAAACTTTAAAGTCTACTT
>PVQB02000208.1:0-36993 GCA_002980475.2 Fusarium beomiforme
TTTTTTTTTTTTTTTTTTTTTTTAAATATTAAGGAGCAGCAGGATCAGCGCATTGCTATATCGTAGTCCTTGCAGCGAAGCCTGGCCCCCCAGCCGCTGCACACGCAAATATCTCAGCGCCCGCTCGTCTATACAGCATCGTTCTTGAACCAAACGGACCGCCAGAGCGTAGCAGTCCTCCAGCCCTGGAATTGCATCGATTTAGCTCCTAGCCGTCGAGATATTTGCGTGCGCGGCGCCGGGCACTTATCAGATGGTAGTTGTGTAATCACATACGATTTCCCGAAATTACTCCGCAAAACGACCCCACGATAAGTTCTGCTTATCTGTTGCACTTGCTTATCAACCACGTTACTTAATATTTTAATATAGAATATAGCTAAGCTATAAACTTTTTACTTTTAAAAAAACAAATCCATTAATTCCCCTTGCACTATCCCAGTCTTGCCTCCTTTGCTCTTCATTCTGACAGCACCTTGCGTACTCCTCAGCACGGGGATCGGGTGCCTCTACTTTTCGTTGCTTCTCAATTATCCTATCCCACACTTCACGAGCCATCATCTCATCCCAAAATTCGTCGCTGCTATAGGGCTCTGTCGGGCTGTCTGTAAACCCCGCATCTTGCGATGGCTGATTGCTTGGAGAAGTATAAAGGAATTGGAAATCCGGTTCTCGTTTCCGTTTTAGTCTCTTCGACGGTTTATGGTAGTCAATGAGATTGTCACGTCTGGGCGGGGCGTATCGGAAGAGAGTAGGGTTAAGACGGCCGCAAAAGATGCGTTGTTCATAGCTTGATACTACATCGCACCACAGTTGTCAGGGTGGAGATCTAAAAGACGCTGCTGGATTTTGTGTGCTACTTACATATCTTCGAATTTCCAGGGTACAGACAAGCATTCATTGCGAAGTTGACGCGTTGTCTGTGCAATCTCAACTCTGCTTCCACTACCAGCAGACGAATACCTGCCGCCTGCTGTGAGAGATCTTGTGTTGTCCAGCTCCCCATTGTGTATCCAAGGATGTTAGAAGGCGCTATGTTTGAGACCTTGGCTTCGGTGAGAACTTCGCTGGGAACAGGGTGAAGGACATACGTCTTCCACTCCTGCCAAGCAGTGGACACCAATCCGTAGGAATGCTCGTTCCCAGTTGCATTGAGAACAACTGTGCCCGATGGAATTCCATTGAAGAAGCCTTGGGTGAACGAAAAATCGAGGTCTTCTACCTTGCTAGAATCAGAGACCTATACCGCAAATCAGCTCTAGAAAAACTATCCATCGTCTCCGATACAAATCAGGGCGTACCTTTTCTGACTGAGTCAGATCCCAGACTGGAAGAATAGATTTTGGCCGACTATGCAAAATCGCTTTCTGCCGACAAATAATCGGATCGAAGCATCGCTGACTGCCCAAGAGATTTTCTTTCAACATATCGAAGTATTCCCTGTATGTCATTCCACATCTGTAAGATCTTGATCTCTCGAAATGGCCATAAGGAATCACTGGCACTGCCAATTTGATTGCCGGGCTTGCCCCATTGTTGTCCTCTGTCCCGGATTCGTCGCTGACAGTATACTGCATCCTCAATATCTCCATGTCCAGGTCGTGTTGCATATTTCCCTTGTATCCGTAAGATACTTCTCTCGGATAGGAAAAAGTTCCGTGCTGGCAGGTAGATGGCCGGTTCCCGTCTCTGCCATCCTTCTGCGGGAATTTCAAAGCCATCCAACTTGGTTCTTCGATGCCGCTAACATTCAAGAATCGATATACGTAGGTATATGGTTCTCTGATGTCCTAGATTGCAAAGTCAGACATTGTACGGCGGTACTTCAGCCATGTGATGTTCGGAACTTGCCAAGGTAGCCTCAACCAACTCTTCCTCGAAGATCCAGAAAACATGTGACTTCCCATACATATCGCCCTTGCAAACTTCTTCATGCGGTAATGAGTCCTGAAAGTCAGGATACCGGTGCCTTAGGCACATCGGGTGATGCGACTGCGAATCCAACCCCAGAAGAATTCTCCAGTCTTTCGTCATTTCAAGTTTTTGCAAGAGATGCCATATCTCCGAACGCTTCACCTGCTGTGTAATGTCGTGCAGCCCTTGTGAATCACCCCGTCCACTCCAGTCATGCAGACACTCGTTTGATATCTCAAGTTGAAGACCTGCCTCTGGCGTTGATGTGACCTTGATTGGGGCTTTGGGGAAAAGATCCCTTGGGTATGCTGGGGACATTTCAATCTTTCCAATTGGCTGTGTGTACAGCCGGCTGTCTTCCCAGTAGTAATGTCTCCCCGGGGTTCCATCCTGTGCCAACAATGCCTGGACAGAACGCGTGGGAGCACGCCACCTCGAAAACTCCTCCCTGTTAGTCGACGAATCCGTAGGAATGATCCTATCGGGCACTGACATAAACTCCTGGACAAGAACCTGAGCTTGATCGTACTTCCCATTTGCGAGACAAAAATCTACCAGGTCGTAAATAAAGCCGTGTTCTTCTTGAGTAGCTAGAAGGCCGGGAACCTTCCTCAAGAGTTGAACGAGTTCTCTGAGGAGGGGTATAATAAATGACATCGAAGTGTCATGCTTTTCGTTATAGACGGCTTCGCGGTCGCGATATAGCTGCATCATGTCATCAACCACTTTGCTATCGTCGATCTGATGTGGAAAACCGACGTAGATAAAGCTATAGAATAATCGTAGCATCTCCCCATCTAGATCAGAGAGACCTTCATTTCTGCTGTTCAGGAACGCACGAATGATAGCCTCTCTCTGCGTCCAAGTAATGTTCCATCCTGGGTCTGAGTCAATACCTGGTTTTCCCAGGCCATCGATCTGGCTCCGGAGAAAGGCAACAGCCAAGGAGTTCCGCAGCGAGACAGCAACATGGCTGTCAAAATTAGGGATGGTCTCTATTTGAGAGAGAAGTCTCGTCCCGAACTTCATGGTTTCAGTGATCATCAGATTGTTCTTGACACTGAGCCAATATACCGTGACGGTGACAAATGCCTTCAGCAGTGCATGACTATCAGTTGGAAGGTCCCGAGCCATTCCCTGCATGATCAGAAAAGCTGGATTGATGCAGTAGTTTCCACATGTCTCCCACAAATCCGGATACTTCACTGACCCATATATCCTGGATAAAATCCAGATGACGGGGTGATTGTCGCAGCCACCATGTGCAAACTTGAGGCTGGGAGCTCTGCGTTCGTTTTCTCTCTGCCACATGCGGCCGCATTCGATAATGGCTTCTTCGATATGTCCCTGGCCGGTAAGCGTGAGTATCAGGGTTATGTTATCTCTCTCCATCTCCTGCTCAGCCTCGCTGAGGCTAGCATTATACCTGAGGTATCTGTCCCAAAAGGAATCGACTGTGGGCTGCCAATCAGCGATCAACTGCGAAGCCATGATCAATAACCAAGTAAATGCTGTCCGCTGTGCAGTCACTAGGTCGATCACAGGGACCTGCTGGTAGATGTATGTTGAGCCTGGTCTGACTGTTGTAGCTCGGAGTGTGGCCTTGATAAATGAACAACCCGCGATCACAGCAACGGCGATGCAGAGCGGGGTGGAAGATGGTGCAAGGGTCAATCCACGGAAGCAAGCATTCAGTTATAATCCAATTACAGAAGCTTTGACAGACGTTTTGCGGGCAAAATGACACCCAATGTCATTGAGGGAAGTGCTCAATGGAATTGTCTCAGGCGCTAGGATTCGCTGATGGCTGAGACGCATGGTTTGCTCGTATTCCATCCACCATGAACCTACCACATCTTACCGTGCTCTAGTGGATATGGGAAGGAAAGGTAAGGGTATATTAATAATTAATCGATCTTAAGCCGCCGATATTATTGGTTAGCTTGACGACTCCACATGTTTGATCTTCGACTATCCGCACATCGGCGCCAGTCTAACTCAACCGCCGATTCATGGCGGAAGTACTAGCTATATTCTAATGTCCAGACAGACTGTCAAACAGGCGGGCGTGTCTAGCGTTGAATAATCGTTGGGGGAAGTTCCGGGGCTGGTACAAAGTTTGGCTAACGGTCAGTGATGAACGAGTCAGGAATCGCAGTTCTACGGAGTATAATCACATGCCAAAAGTCTAGAATCACCCTACTCAAGAATTATCGCCAGAAACGCATTGCGTTTCCTGTTTTTGAACAATCACAGTCTAGTATTCTCGCCCCATATTTCCCGCGATGGAAGCGCACTGCGTTTCTCATATCGCACTCATGAAATCAGAAAACCTAAAACACGAAACGCGTCGCGGTTTCCGTCGGCTGACCCTTGTTAAGTTCAACGACTGGACTACTCCAGACCTCAACAACATTCATTACCATCATCTACTAAAGCTCACATGTTTCTCATCTCCATATCATTATATCTACGCATTTCCACCATTCATCCTATCTATCATATGTTCAGTCATAATGGCCCGCTACTCTGCTCATGAACAACGTAACCATTTAACTTTACCCCCAGCAAAGCTACAGAAGCTCGAGAAGCTCGGCCTCTACTACAACTTGACTGAAGCAGCCATCATATGTATCATGTGCGGTTTCTCTCTAAGTCTTAAACATACATTGGAGCATCTGGGCAAGAAGCATGGCATTGCCAGGTCTGCTCGGCATGGCCTTGAGCCCCTTACTTTTTTATTCTTCTTAATTGTCGTGTACCCCAAATTGTCGCCCACTGCTTGTTCATTCTCACGTATGCGTCTATCGCTAACCTATTTCCCATGCATGGATTTCCATAGCGACTCTAATCACTACTCTACGTGTTACCCACGCGTCTAAAAGCGTGCCACATAAAGGCTCTCACGCTGCTCAAAACCAACAATCAGGACATGCTGGTTGGTCAACCTGATTGCAACAAGCAACATTGGGTGCGCCACTAGTGTGCTGGAGCCCCTGCAGGTTAGCCTTCAGCCCTCGGATTCGGATGTTTAAAAAAGAGGCTATGGTGTTGGTCTGGACGCCTATCACCAACCACGCGTGGAAGATGCTTAGCTTGCGGTAACAATTCAAAAAGAGGCGTGTAATTTACGCCACCCCCTCAACCATGCAGGCTGGTGAGTCTGCCCGTTCACCTTTTCCTATTCTTGCATCCTGCGTCTTCGGTTTCAGAACTATTGCTTATCGTATGGCCGATCAATTTACCTTAATCAGTCAGTACCTTGCTTTCTCCTACATCCTTATTGTCCATCCCATTTTCAGTAAAGAGGAAACCCTTGTCAGTATATAAGGCTGTGATTGGCCAGAGAGAGGGACCAGAGGTGAGGCAGAAACCCTCTTTCAGTCAAAGTGGGAAACCCCTGTGGGGCTAGAAGAAGTACCGGCGGCAGCATACTATGCGGGGTAAGCGACATAGCGTCGACAGGGGTAAGGAAAGAGTCAAGTGAAAGAGAATTTCATGAAAGAGGCGAAGATGATTGGCAAAGAAAAAACAGCCAGCAGCAGAAAAAGAAAATTCAATAGGAGAGGAGATTTTTCTAAAAAAAACACACCTAAGAAATAGTAAAAGAAAATAGGAAAATAGCTAGGAAAAGCAAAAAGAAAAAAAGAAAAAAGGGATAGAAAGAGATAAAGAGATGAAGAGAGGTACTGTGTAGCGCGATAGAGCTAGCCGGCCCAAAACCCTTTGTATTACCGACCGGTTGAGGCAGTTTCTAAAGCTCTCGGGGGAAAGAGAAAAAATCCTCGGTCTATTGAGGTTCTCAGTTCTGAAAACCCTGTCGAAGGCTTAAAAACGGATTGCTTGACCGGCTGCAGCCACAACAGCCCTTTCGATGGAGTAAGCAAGGCAGACTTCGACAAATGCTACGCCGTGCACAGAGGCTTAATAGCGGGCAGCTGACCACGTAGCTAATGCACAGAGGCATCGGGCGTGCAATGGCACCTGCCACAAACTAACAAGTGTAGGTGAGCAATTCGAAAATAGGGGCATGAATGGGCAATCATTGGCTGTCGTGCGTTCCACAGTTGTGAGGTGCCAGGCTTATCTGCCCACCATGTCAGCATCAAGTTGTCGTTGGGCACACCAGCACGCTCCGCGGAGATCGCTAAGTCCTGACCAGATGATCTGTATTGCCGATTCGCCCTCAAAGAAGAAAACCTCCTGCTGCATTGCAGGTGTTGGCTGTAACCGAGCTTTCTCTCTCGCCTTATGATAAATACCGACGAGTTGCTTTATGTATGGTGACAGATAAGGTGGATGAAACCGGCAAGATATGGCAGTTTTTTAACTTAGATTGCTCAAAGTTATTAAACTATTGCTGCCTGGAATTTGAAGCTGCGGCGACGCTAACGCAGCTATGCACTTTGCTTGCCGTATTGCGCATTGCTACCGTTCAACTGAGGTGGCTACCTGTAAGTTTGCAGGACTTGTACCCGACTGTCGAATGTTCAAAGGAGGCCCGAGCGCTGATCGTTGACCAAATGATCTTCTTTATGTTTCAAGCGACATAATCTGACGTGGCATAGGGTCCGGGGAAGAGAGGTGATTCCGTCGTTACAGCCCCACTGAGAATGATCTACATGGTAATCCATAACGCTAAGGTCCATAAGGCTGCAAGGACGGAAAAAGGGCATTTGGTCAGACCAACGCTCGGGCCTCCTTTGAACATTCGACAGTCGGGTACAAGTCCTGCAACCTTACAGCTAGCCACCTCAGTTGAACGGTAGCAATGTGCAAACCAGCTGGCAAAGTGCTTTTAGTGTGGCCGCAGGTTTAATATCAGGCAGCAATGGGCTGGGGAAACTTCAGATACGTTGATTGAGAAAATGGCGCACCCCCGCCACCATACATGAAGCAACTCATCGGTATTTATAATGAGGCAAGACAGGAAGCTCCATTACAGCCAATATCTGCAATGCAGCAGAAGGCTTTTTTCTTTGAGAGCGAATCCATAAGACGGGTTCCTTCGTCAGGTCTTAGCTATTTTCGCGGAGCAGGCCGATCTGCCTAACAACAACTTGATGCTAACATGGTTTGCGGGGTAAAGCGTGTCACCTCACAATTGAGGAAACAGACGACAGCCAATGATTTCCCATACGGGTCGTCTCACCGCCATGCCACAATTGTCTTCTCACACCACTAAGTGACTCGCCGAGCGCTTTGAGTTGCTCGCCTGCACTTGTCAGTCTGTCACAAGTACCACTGAACGCCCGAAGACCTTGTGCTTCCATCACTGCATGGTTAGTTGCCCGCTATCAAGCACTTTATGGTCAGTCTGTGCTGAGGGGCTTTTATGGTTGCAGCCGGTGAAGCAAGCCGTTTTAGGGTTTTTGACAGAGTCTGCATCAAAACCGAAAATGGCCATAAGCTAAGGCTGTTTTCTCTTTCCTCGCAGAAGGAATAAAATTTGTAATCCATCCATTCAGTTGCCCTAACGCCCACTACACGGCAGAGTCATGCTTTCGGAACGGGCTAATGGCACTGGAGCAATGCTACAAATCTGAGCGAAATGATCTAAAGCAAGGCCATTTTTAGCTTCTCTCTTTTCCGGAGAAACAACAGGCATCTAGGCCGGGTTAAATTTGATCATCTCCTTGTACATAAAGTCATCATGCAGTAGGTTCTCTTCCATTATAAAATTGAGCCGATCAAGTCGCTTCCTACTTATTTGCAGCGACAAGGTATTAGCACACGAAACCATACCATGTAAGCGAGGGAAGGCACACGGGCCGAGTAATTTTTGTATTCGAACCTAGAGCCTAAGATCAAAAGACTGATGTACGGGCTAGAAAAAATGGTATTGGGTGCCATTACCAGTGGTAATTGGTACAGTAGCAAATATTCCAACCAACCTGCACGGATAAAAAGGATGTAATTACATGAAGATATTGGAGACAGAGGGTCAGTGCATGGACGAAAATCACGTAATTTGATGAAGTACAGACCTAGGTAGTGACCTGTGTGACCTGTCGCGGCTCGCAGTTTTACAAGACGAAAAATGTCAGTGTTGCTCTATTGTCAACCGATGTCAAGCCAATAGAGCCCCTGCGAGATTAGACTAGCTGAAACAAATTTTGTTTCAGGAAACTCTGCCCGCCAATGTGTCTAGACCATCAATCCAGTGACAGCATTTGAGGATCGGATCACGTTTGTCAGCTTTTGTTAGCCTGAACACTCTAAAGGGAGCCTTTCACTAACAGCATAAAGCGTACCCTGCCTTAGTTTTATTGAATTTTCTATTGCATGCTTTTTTCTAGATAAGTCATGTCATAAATAAGCTTGCCTGGCTGTTCGTCCAGCAAGGTAATCCACATAAACGACTTCAAAATGTCTTGCATTTCTTTCCAACTACTTACCCAGCATTTATCAGCCTGCTTTCGCAGACCGTCCTTTATCCATACTTCGTCTGATGTGCTGAACAATGAAAGAGCTCCAGTCATTAAGAGCCAAATCATCAGCTGAGAAGATATCCCATCGACAAGCTCGAGGCCCAGTACGCAGTTTTTGTAGATAGTAGGAAAGCAATGGTAAGGGAGTTTGATATCTTGCCACTGCAGGAACACATGGTAAGAAAAGGCCAATAGCCCATGTCGTATAGCTTCATTGATCGAGCCGGCAGTGAAGTCCATGCGCAGCAGACGATACATTACCGCAGTCATCGTTTTATGGATAGTCTGGGGCCGAATTAACTGCTGAGTCTGCGTCCCAATATTCACTAGCACACAAAATCTTCTCATAACTCGCCAAGCTGTCGCCAAACTGCTGTCCAAGCTTTCAGAAATCTCAATGTACTCTTGGGAACACATCTTGTCGTCCCAAGCTCGCAGTAGATTATGGGGATAATCCGGAACCGGCTGTGAAGGCTGACTGAAGAACACATGGCTCGACCCATTGTGCATCGCGATGCTAAGATCGCACCTACGAAGGATCAGTATTTAGCCGATGGCTATAAGTTGTTGGTATAGTTTACCTCAACATCCCTACTTCAAGTGCTTTGCCCCTGAACACATATATACCTCCTCTCAGGTCCACCATTTTACGAAGGCCTTGCATATGCTGCTTTGATGTCTGATAATCCCCATCGAAATGTGCAGCTTCAGCAAGCTTCAAGACCACACTGATTGTAGAGTCGGAAATTTTTAGTTCTTCATCTTCCCCTAGAAGCCTTTCCTTCAGAAGTGTCAGGCCTTTCTGGAAATGAAGCAACGCCGCTAAATTGATGATACTCTCCCGATGGCGAAGAACCCTGTCGATGAAGCTTTCCACTGCGAACGCCGTTATGTGAAGACCAACAGCGTCTCGTGCAATGGGGTAATGTCCCTCATTGTTCTCTTCCTGAAGGCCAATCGCCACCTTTAGAGGGAAGATAACCTTTCTTGCGAATGGTGTAACTTAGTTCATGTCAGTAAGCCGGAGGATTCTTGGAAGCCTGAGTTACGAACCTTTAGCTATGTTTAAAAGCATCGGCAGCTCTATATCAGCAGCAAACTTGGCAAAAGACAAATCCGAGCCGACACGACTAGGTATTAGTGAAGTATATAAGCTGCCCACTTCTTCCAGCTTGATTCGTGCTGTCTGAGTGTAAACAGCCATTGTCCTTGCCCTCCTGCCGATCGTTGGCTGACCCTTGTCTGGGCGAACTTTTTTCTTCTTCCCTCGCATGACATGGCTTCTGATGAGCTTCCTCGTGACTGCATCGACGTTCTCCAGATTTGATGAGACAATAAAAGGAAATCCTGCGGCTGGGTCGGATGGTTTTCTGAATCCATCCGATCCTGTCATATTGAAAGTCTTGGCACGGCCCTTTTGTTTGCCTAACGTGGTAATGCTGAATAGAACAGGGATCTTTTAAGATTTCGCACATAAATAGTAGAGAGTTCAGGGGTAGATTTAGAACAGCACAACATGAATACACCAATCTGTATCAATGGACCGAATATACGTAATGCCTGACAGGTAAAGGTTTAAGGCGGAGCATATATACTCCCGACACAACGGACAACGGATGACAAATCCCAGACAAAACCCATAATGTGGGGTCAATCAGCGTGCCAAGACAAATTTTTGTTTGCCGTTTCGAGTATAGCGGCCGGTATTTGCGTCACTATCACGGATTCGGCGCAGATCTCGGATGTTGGGCCCCCTGTCAGCGTTCGCCATAGACTATCTATAAAAGAGGTCAGGAATTCGTTTCATATCATGGTATCTGAGGCTTGATAGCCCTGGCCTATTTATCTTGCAGAGACTTAATAACTTAATCCTTTTCAATGAATTCTCTGCGGAAGTCTGTCCTAATCACCGGCTGCTCTGCTGGTGGTATTGGCGGAGCATTGGCTGATGCGTTTCACGCCAAAGGTTACCACGTCTTCGCAACTGCACGTAACCCATCAAAAGTGTCGCCGAGTCTCTCCAGTGCGGCAAATGTCACGGTTCTGAAGCTAGACGTGTTATCCACAGAGTCGATCGCCGCTGCTGTTGAAAACGTCAAGAGCCAAACCGGTGGTGGGCTCGATGTTCTCGTCAACAATAGTGGCGGAGGCTACACTTTACCGGCTTTGGATGTTTCGATTGAGGAGAGCAAGAAGCTGTTTGAACTAAACTTCTGGGCTCCATTGACTATGCTTCAAGCCTTTGCCCCTCTTCTGATCAAGACCAAAGGATGCATTGTGAACAATTCCTCTGTTAACGCAATCGCCCCTATGCCGCTCATGAGTGAGTGCCAGATTCTCTTTATAGCCATTTTCTAACAGCCTAGGCATTTACAACAGTTCCAAGGCTGCTCTTTTCTCGGCCAGTGAGACATGGCGTCACGAACTTCAACCTCTCGGAATTCGTACTATTACCCTGCTTACCTCCGCGGTCAAAACCAACTTTTTTTCTGAACATCCTGCGGCCGATGTACCTGATGATTCCCAGTACTTTGAGATTAGGGACTTCATTCATGGCCTTGTTGATGGCCGCATGCAAGAGAATGGAATAAGTGCGAAGCAGTATGCGACTAAAGTAGTCGGTGAGGTCGAGAAAGGCACAGTCGGAGTGGTCTGGGCCGGCAAAGATGCTTCTACCCTTCGTCTACTATCGTGGCTGTTACCTCAGTCCGTTTTTGTAAGACTTGAGCTATCTCTGATATTGAATGGATATCTAATTGAAAGGGTAGGATATGATAGTGCAGAGCGTCATTCCGATTGCTCGTGAGATGGCTAAAGCTACACAACGGAAACTAGCCTAAGAGACCTCAACTTCCCAGAAAGGAGCTGCGCTGTCAAATGCTGGGAAGATTATGGGAACGCGACGGCTTGGAATGCGCCAGGAAGCCTTGCCGTGGAGGAATATCGGAGCATGACCAGACGGATAATTAGGGGTCGGGTCGGGAAACGTGCAGGAGTAACTTATTTTATAAGCAGGCCGCGGATATAAGCAAGTCGCGGATTTTCCTTCTACTTTACGATAAAGCCAAATTGCAGCAGCACCACACCTTAAATCCTTTCAACCCAATCTTCGGTCTGTATGAATATTATTTCTCCGTCTTTCTTACATGTCGTTGGATTTGACAGGGCTGCCCGCACTTTCCACTGTACCAAGCACGTCCTATTACTAGTGGTAATTGGTACAGTAGGGCCTTCGTAAGCCCTTTTTTCGCATCCTCTGGAACGTGATGTTTATCGCGAAGATGGATTGTGACGCGGGAGTCGGCAATCGAGAAGGCAGATTGACATTCCTTTCGACAGCAGATGAGAGCATGTACATTGTAGTCAATGAAGAGTTGAAGATTGCTTAATAATCCCATAGCCGCATTTTTTAGTATGACGAAGTGAATATCCGTAATTGAGGCAATAAATTTGACACTCTCGGAGTGAACCTGGAGATTTAGGATGAGGAAAGACTACCCCAGAGGTTTGCCTTGATGGGTTCGAAACCCAACCAGCGTGCACGGATAAAAAGGATATAAATTCATGCAGTAATGACGGCAGGTACCAGCGCACGGACGAATAGTATGTAATTCAGTAAATTACAGGCAGTCCTTGGCACAGAGTAGTAGGGTGGACAAGGAAGCATGATGTCGTTGGATTCCATCGGATTAGGCATCGATTGGTAAGGAACGGCACGCGTCGAGGAGAGGTAAACAGACTGGCACCGGCGTGGTTTGATGTTGTTGGGGGGCAGGGCGAGAAGCTACCTTCTCTTCAACCAATTTGAAGGCGCTGTTGGGGGTGAGCACACCAATGAAAGATCTGAGTAATAACTATGATTGGCCAGATTCGCTCACCAGACCCTGACACCCAGCAGGTTCCGGGTAAGCTGCAAAGACGCGCCCGACAGCCTGGCAGATTCGAGCTTCCATCATATATCATGTATCAAAATATATCAAATGTCATTTTAAATCTAAAGGTCTAGATTTGTTTGCTTCCATTTGATCTGTGGGCAGCGCTGTCAGTAGGCCAATGAGCCAATGAGCCAGTGAGCCAATCAATCAGGCAGCCTCCTGACTTTTTTCATACAATGTAACGGTGCAGAAGGTAATCGCCGCTTATCTCCTGCTATAGTTATGTTTGGCACCACGCTGCGGACTTCGAGCACCCGGAGATAGGCTGCAATTGCCGGAGTGGATTACGACGTGCATAGAACAAAGCTAGAATCTTCTCAAATTCGTCAATGCCTATTATAAATCTTTATTCTCTACTGGTCAAATTGATGTCGCTATGGGGCTCAGTTATCATGGCTTATTATGCTTTACATATTGAAACTCTGCTATACGGACCGAAAACAATAGTTAAAACTGGAACGGCTAAGGAGTTAAACTTTATATAAACCGTCCTCTTCTCGCCTCAAAGATTTAAATCTTTATCGTTTTATCAGGCATCACTTGGAATAACAATACTGCAACCTACATTTTATCACTCATATAATCATAAAACATGGTCCGAGTTTGGTTCGTCACTGGATCATCCCGAGGACTTGGTCTCGTTCTGGTCGAAAAAGTCCTCGAGTCAGGCGATATTGTCATCGCAACTGCTCGCGACTCATCCCAACTCGGCGATCTCGTCACTAAGTATGGACCCGATAAGGTCTTCGCAATTAGCCTTGATGTGACAGACTTCGACCAAGCCAATAAAGCCGTCAAGGAAGCTGTCGATAAGTTTGGCCGCATTGACGTAGTTGTCAATAACGCTGGCTATGCAAACCTGGCATCTATTGAAGATACAGACATTGAAGGTTTCCGCGCGCAAGTCGATGTTAACCTTTTCGGGGTTGTCAATGTTACAAAGGCCGTTGTCCCTATCATGCGCCAACAGAAATCTGGTCATATTATCCAAGTGTCTTCAATAGGAGGCCGAATCGGTACACCTGGAGCAGCAGCATACCAGAGCGCCAAGTGGGCGGTTGGCGGATTCTCGACAGTTTTATCAAAAGAAGTCGCTCCATTCGGCATCAAGGTTACAGTCGCCGAGCCCACTGGCATCAATACCAACATGGGGGCTACTGCTACTGACAACTCGAAGGTCAGCGAACCTTATGAGCAGACTGTTGGTCAGATAATCCAGCTTATAAGCAAGGAATATTCAGGCTGGACGGGAGTTTCTGAGATAGCAAGGGCCATAATTTACCTTTCGAATGTGGAGTATCCTCCGCTGAGAATTGTCCTGGGCAAGGATGCACTCCAAAAAGCGGAGATGGTGGCTAAGGCTCTTGCTGAATCTGATGAGAAGTGGACCAAGGTCTCCAAGCTGGAGTTCTGAATGCATCTAGTCCTTGAAACCTAGCGATAGGCTGAGAAGATACTGGAATATATGTGTACGATAGTCAATTGACGGGCATCATTTTCTATCTAAACTTACATTCGATTGTTTCCACTAAATACACGATAAACTGATGTCTACTAGTCGAGCCGTTACATCACATCGTATCTGAAGTTATATTACATTCAGTGCCCTAGCAAGATGATAGGACATGCCGTAATTGTTGGGGATGAGATGGAATCCACCTCGGCAGCCGAAGCCTTGATCTTGAATATTCCCGTATAAGATTAGCAACAGGCAATTTCTAGACTTGGCCGTCCTTAGAGGGATCCTGTCCTGTCGCTGCATGAGCGAACGCGATAGTGGGGACTCAATATCTCACCTGTAATAGACAAACCCAACCCTAACACCTCAGTATAACTCAAATCGCCTCTTAATAGTTCTTAGGGGAAATTCGGGATAAGAAAATGGAAGATTCTGGTTGGTGCAAAAGTGGAAATGCGGCGCATTTCTAGTCTACATGCTTGATTAGGGCCGCCTGGTATATTTTGAAAAATCCCTGAGCCTAAAAAATGGCTAATGATGAAAGAGCCTAATTCTAGAAACTTAAGTAGAGGGCTGCTCAAGTCCAAGCCATCTATCCAACCAAGCAACATACTCAGTCTCTATCCACATTGCCAACTCTCTCAATATCCCGAGAACACGATATAACCCAACCAGGTCCATAGTCCCGCCCATATTTATGCCCTCTGCAATACCCTGAAGACCGATTAATTTTCTTACTACACAACTAATAAGGTTGTACTCACAATTGTAGTCTCTCCATCGTACGCAAAGAGAAGCTTCCATTCATGCTCCACGGTCATTATCAGCGGTAACGTAATGATATGCTCGTTATTCGTCCGAAGAGCATTCATCCGCTTATGCCATGCTGCTACCCAAAGTCCAAGCTGGACTCTGGCCTCCTCCACATGCCCTGTTGTGTTTTTGGTTTCTATTGGCACCGCGATTGGATTGTACCTAACGAGGTTGTATGTCGTCGGATTGATAGAGTGTTTATTATGTGGGACTGCGTTAAGCACCTTGCTGATATGTTGCGCCGTGGATGCCGAAGGCTGCACCGTGATGCCGAAGTCGATCATCTTGGACGATATTATGTCATAAAATGAATCCGTTCGAAGCTCTGGAATAAAGGGCGGGCTTATTCTGGCGTGTGTGAGAAGCTCGCGTTTCAAAGACTTGAACGGCTTCAGGGCAAGTTCCAGCAGAGGTCCATGGATATCCAAATTCCAAGCCGACTCGTGAGCTCCTCCCTTTTCCAGATACCTGGCAGCATCCTTGATCTTGAGAAGCGCGGCAAGTTCCTCCATATAATAGGCGGTTTTATCATCCGAGTGTTCGAAGAACCAGCCTGACATTGCCCTTTGCCCGCTTGCCCGTATCTCTTTCTCAACTGCGTTAGGTATAAATTTGTCACCATACGAGATATCGAAGATCCTGTTAAATGTCTTCTGTATGTTTTCTTCGACTGTCAATTCATCCATAGGAATGAATTTAACGGGTTTTTGCAGGAGTTCTAGCGTGGAGCGCTTGACAGGGCTAGTCGATCGGGAACGATTTGAAGATTGAGATGTGGAAGATGATGGAGGTAAAGACGGTGGATTTGAAAAAGGGCGACTCGGCATCGCCATCCGAAGCGTTCTTGCAGGGCCAGTGGGAGTCTGGTTGTCGTTGAAGGGAGTTTCCTGGCTGGTGTTTTCTTCGGGAGTGGCATCCTGTCTCTGTCTCTTCGGCGATTGCCTTCGACTTTTCCTAGGTGTTTCTTGAGTCATGTCAGAGGGTGGCGGAGTCGGCATGTCGTTCCAATTCAATATGGGACTCAACGACGCGTCGCGTTTCTGGCCGCGGAACGGAGTACTCGTATCAGCGATGAAGGTGTTAAGCCAGCCGTCGATGTATTCTGACAGCTTCGTATTGTAGTCCGTCATGGAGATAGAATTAAAAATGTGTGGAAAGTCAGGTTGGGTCAGTATACACGATCGATGTCGCTGTTGTTGACGTCCTTGGAATTGGCTGACGTTTGTTTTGAAAAGAGATAAGATAACGAGTGCTGGCACAGAAACATGCGCAAGGGTGGGGTATTGTGTTCCTCGCACTAACTGTAATCTTATCGCTATCGATAAGATTGGAGATACAGGGTAAGCATCGGCATCTGATTAGTACCCCTCATGACAAACAAATTATCACGAGTCTTTTACATTCATGGAATCAAAAATGTAAAAATTTCCGACTACTTAAACGCCCTCTAAGTATTAGTAGTGCGCACTGCTCAGTTTTTTTTTAGTTGCGGATAGATAACAATGAAACTGTCTGCTTGAGCATGCATGTGACTGACGTAAGAAGCTGAGCGTACAAAAAAAGTAAACCAGATATCTATCATTCAACTGATCTTTTCATTCTCGATTTCATGTGCCTAATTTTGTTATATCAAGAATTGATTTGACTGAGATCTTTAGTGGCCAGATACGATACTGCCGAAATACTCGCTCGACACCCCTTCTATCTCTGTGTGTATTTACTATACCTTTAAAATAGTTAGATGTAAGGTCGAGGGATTTTAGTGCATACGGTATCTGGTGCATGTGCTTATCATGTACGGTAGCTGAATGGGAGCGATACTCGTATGACTTCGCCTACGTTTACCCCGCACTTTTTCAAGACTACGGATCAGCGAGGCACAAGAGTATTAGCAACCGAAATGCCTTCCCAAATGAAATACGGCCTATGGTATAATCGCCCTACAGGTCGCCAGTCAATTCCCTTCGACGATAGCAGCGAAACCATTGAATGTTTTAATCAACGGAAAAATGAAACCCGGGAGGAAATGGCGGCCAATCGTCGCCTAAATGATAGAAGTAAGGAAGTTAGGGAAGAGATTGATACCCACTTATGGGCGACTATGTATCTCCAATATTTAATGGAACGAATCCACACCACTGGCCCGGTCCATATCGATTTCTCCGACTTACCGAACCTACAAAACCTATCCCTGAGCGATGAAATTCCGTCTCTTTCTCCCCAGGGAGAACTGATTCAACAGCCATTTGGAGATCTGTCGCTGGACCTTCAAATCCAGATCTTAGACCGACACCTACTAGATGCTTGCATTGGCACGGAAGCTATATAGTCAACTCTAAATGAACTAGTAGGCAAGCTGACCTCAGGTAAATGACCTCGGCTCTCTAGGACATGTCATGAAACAATAATAATTATAGAGATATCGGAGCATCCGCCGGACAGCTATATTGCTTTCAGGGTCTTCGATGATCACAGCCAAGCCCGCTACTTCAGCAAGGGAGATATTCGCTGTGGAAATTGGCAAGAGTTCAATGTCAACGAGCCTTTAACGCGATTGGGGGCTGAAAATCATATCAGAGGAGGTCGCATCTCGACAAACTATATGTCCATAAGCACATCACCACGGCGTCTCTGGAATTTTGTTGGCAAGCCCAAGTCTATAACCCAGAAAATCGCGGTCATTGACTTGCGTGTACTTCAACGACTTGGCATTGCCTATGGCAGCACCACTGATGACTTGGGGTTCCGTAATATCGGGGATAACAGAATTGAATATGCGACAAAGCACCATATCTTGGTGGCGGGTTGGATTCCCAATCGCAGCATATTAGGTTTTCTTTCTAGAGAGAGCTTCAATGAGCTGCTTAAGGAAGCACGAATTGACACGTCTGGGGGAGCAGGTAGGCCAACCTAACTTATCTGCATTTTATTTATCGACTTTTAACCCCTAGACAGGCGATATCCCGCTTATTGGCTATGATAGGAAGATTCCTTTTAACCTAATTTCGAGACACTTTGAATAAGGAAGCGTCTTATAGGATCACCCAGTCTGTGTGCTCTAAATAAAATTTCACTTTTCTTTCCGTGTTCGCTAAACAACCATGTCCTTCTGCCCTTCGTGGACTGCATTACTAGTCATATAACGGACACGTTACCCCGACACTGCCGGCAATTATTTAGTACTCTTCTCCGTGACTACCCTACATCAATTCTTGTTCCTTAAGGCTCATTTGGCAAGCAGTTTGCGGCTTCTGTAAAGTTACTCAACTTACCTAATATGAACTCTAAAGGTTGATCGGGGCTCTAATGTTAAGAACGAGAGCGATTCACTAAACTAGCGCAGTGGAAGTGTCTCTAGGTTTGGCAGATTGAGAGAATAGATTAGTGGTTTCAAACCACGGCGGGCAGACTCAGTTATATGATGCTTGTCGCCTGGGTGATGCGGCGCGCGTGTAGGGTTAATGGCGAAGCCGCATTCGATACAAATTATTGCTGGCTCTGGCGAATTGTAGTACAAGCCGAGACTCTCGAGCTTTTGGAGCTGACTCGGCCGCAATGTGACAATAGCATCCGTGTATGTCGCGAGGCCTGACATATTGATAAAGTTGAGAAGACAGCAAGAGGATCGGATACCCTCTATGAAGTCACATTTAGCCAAGAACAAAGAGAGAGATTGATTGCTGCTTCCTTCCTCCTAATCGATGCAGCCGAAATTACTACACGCTGTAAAGTTTAAGAGCGCGGTCGTCTACATGGTTGGCACGGGCCTTCGTGGAAGAAACGCGGCGCATTTCGTGTTCTCGGCTTACAGGCCCAAATGGAAATGCGCCGCATTTCCAGAGGGGAATTCGGGGTAAGAAAATGGAGATTCTGATTGGTGCAGAAGTGGGAATGCGGCGCATTTCTGGTCTACATTCTTGAGTAGGGTCTAGCTAGGAGGCCACGTTATTATTTAGTTAAATAGCTAGAGGCCGTAGCCTTGCATATGTTTCAATGCGACACCCGTCACTAAGAGCATCAAGTATAACACTGAACAGGACTTCTAATGTCTCGAACGCCTCGACCTTGTCGACACATGAATCAAATCAGGGAACTAATATCCGACTCTTACTTCCAGCTCCGCGCCCTTATCCGGCAAGGACCCATGCCGGGCATCGAATAGCTCCCTTAGAACGAATAGTTCCTATATCTTTAGCTTGTGAGTCGTGTCGTGACTTCTAGCAGACGGTGACTCGTCCCTCCGTTTCTCCTTGACTTCCCGGACATTTGAGGCATGCAATCCACAAACCAGCTTATTGTATTTGACTTGGTACTTGCTAGCAGTTTGGTACACCTATATGCCGGCTCACGACCCTTGATGGCTGGTTTGTGCCCCCTCCAAGTCCCCCCACCCCCACAACATCGGCTATCCGTCCAGATCTACAGGTCCCGCAGCCACAGATCCGGCAGCCGGATCCCTCATGCAGTAGTCAAAGTTTCCGTCTGCGTTATTGCCCCAATACTTGGGAAACTTGACCTCCGGACCCACACCGCCTAGAACTGTATAGGTGAGGATGAATACCAGGATCTGCGTGCCGCCATCGAGAGCCGCAGACAGGACGTAATTGTACTTTACGAACCAGTCTGGCTTCCAACGGCGTAGCCAGAACTGACTTGCAAAGCCGATAATAAAGTAAGTGAGCATCGAGGACGAGATACCAACGCTAAGAAACCCTGCATATGCAAGAATGATAGGGGTATTGACCTTTGAGAAGCCGATAGTTGGGTATGCTCGGTCCAGAGTGTGGAATAGAAGCGGGGCAAAAAGCCAAGTAGCAATCCGATTGGTATAAGATCATAGCGAGAGCCTGGCGAGAACATCTCTTTTGCTAACGCGCCCCATGCTATGGCCTGCGAGTCTAGCCGTCAGCTTCTAATGGCTATTGTGATGCAGATAGGGCAAACATACTTGAGAATTAAATTGCTGGATATTCTGACCAGACCAAACGTTGGTACCTTGAATGGAAAATAGAATGCCCCTCTGATTGGTGGTAATCTCGACCATCATGATGTAGTTGATTATTCCGCCAATCAAAGTTCCAGCGAGCTGCGTTGAGAAAGTGGCTTTTGGCGGCAGCTTCGCGTACTGTCCGAACTTCAAGTCTTGCACCATGCTAATGCCCTGGATGACAGAATTGTAGCCGAATAGGGTGAAATACAAGTCCGCCAACGGCTGGCCGGGATGAAGATACCCTCCGATCATCTGTACAATAGGCTGGACATTTCCCTGAAATCCAGTGAGCGCGACCTGTGCACCGAAAAAGAGTATGAAAGTACCAGCCACGGCGATGCTGGTCAAGAAACCATACCATGGCAGCGTGGACTGAGCCGTGTAGATTGCAATGATACCCATGATTACTGACAGGAGAAGTATTAGAATGTACCACCAGCTAGGGCATTCCGGATATGCGAGCATTAGACGGTAATGAGGATCTTTCTCCTTGTCAGATCCGGGGTCCCGGTTGCTCCTCAAGCTCCAAGACAGCGGAGAGAACAGTCTTCGAAGAGAACTCGGTGAAAGGAAAGAATAACCCATCTTGATGTCCTCCCAATTCCATAGCAGAAGGTGACTTATTGCCGAGACTGCGAGGTTCGTGGTAAATAGAAACATCGCGTAGGTGCCTGCAAAAAAAGGAATCCCTTCCTCTTCAAGCGCCGATGGCAGGAGTACGTTTTTATCGTCAAGAATATTTGTCTGGTTGTAGATGACATAATTTGAGGAGGTAGAATCGCGAGAGAAGAGTAGCTGAGACAGAAATGGAAACTTCTGCGAGTCCCAGATGTTGCCATAGTACACGCATAAGAAGAGGGCAATGCAGAGTAAATATCCAGCTAAGCTGTTTCCTAGAGTCAGGAGAGGAGTCCATAACGGTTTACTAGAAATAAGCTGCCAGTCTAATCCTAGGGAAAGGATTCCGAGACCTTCGTTGCCGTTTGACCCGCCGAAAACGTGGGTGAAAACCATACTGTCCCGCCTTGCCAAACAAAATATGCTGACTCCGGTCAAAATTGGCATGATATATTCTGGAAGTAATTCCCAGAAGAAGACAGCAACGAGAACTATCCAAAAGAATCGCAGGCGTTTCCTAGTCTCATTCCTATCACGGTGGAGTGTTTCGAGTAATGTGTTCATTGGTAGGAGGGCCGGCCATACCATCTTGGTTGGATACACCAAGGCTCGGCGGAGGAGGCCAGCGAAACCGTAGCCCACACATTGTGAGGAGACAACAACGAGGATGGAGACCAGAGCATTGGGAGCCGTATCATAGAACAGTCTCTGGACAGCAATGACTTCCACGGCCAGCGCGGCCTGTGCGGCTGATGAGGCTAATACGACGATGGCGGCATGCTCCTTCATGTTAAATGGGTGAGGATTAAGCCATCGGCCTAGAAAGCCCTTCCTCGGAATGGCCCACTCGAAAAAGGTGCCAAGAATATAGCCTACGAGGGCCAAGAAAACATTGGACACGTCTAAGGTAACCGGGCGAAAGAAATATATCGTTTCCATAATAGCGCCGAATATTCCAAGTCCGATCCCTCCACAGGTCTTATTAGCCCGCAGTTCCGAAGACATATCGTAGGAATGATATTTTCCACTCACCGATAAACCACATTCGGAACGTCCATGGATTTAAAGACGGGTCATCGTCAGCATGCAGTACCTTAGTTATGAAGTCTTCGACACTCTCGATGGAGTCCGGTCGAGAAGACAACCGGCTCTGAGGCTCGATGAACTTCTCCCCGACGGGCGTCAGAGGCGCCTTTTCGGAGTCATCGGTGAAGCCCAACCGACTCGGCGTGATTCGGAAACTGCCTCGTTTTGTTGGCTCCGCCGATGGGACCTGGAGAGAAACCATATTGACGCGACAAGTTCATGAACGTTTTGAAATGAAGAACCTAAGAACTGGCAGCGCCTGCGCTGCAGAATGGCCGACGTGCGACTGAGGGAGAAAAGAAAAAGAAAGAAAAAAAAAAGGAAAAAAAAGGAAAAGAAAAAAAAACCACAAAAGGAAACAAGGAGGTGCTTGCTACCAGCGCAATAAAGAAAACAATACTGACCAAGACACCTCATGAGTCCGGCATGAATGATCATATTTAATGCTCACAGGCCTCTTTTGATTTTCCTTTGCAAGAGGCGTTGAGACTCGAGACTGTCCAAGAATAGTGTTTCGGGCTTTTCGGATCTCCAAGTTTGAAACCTCTCAGACACTTAGGTAGTTCCACTTCTATTGTCTTTCTAACACACGGCATCAATGTCGGGGCGAGATACTAATATTAGATCTTGGCGAAACAGATCTGCCTTAAGGTTGCGGGGTAAAGAAGCTTTGAGTCCCTACACAATGGTTAAGAACAAATAACATGGCGAAACAGGGTCTGCATGCATCAACAGGACGGCAGCACTGCTAGTCATCCTTAGTCTGTTTCATAGGGCAGCCACCGACTGCTTCCAGGGCAACTACGGCATTTACGGCACATTTGAAACATCTCAAGAACCGTTTACTAGCTTGACTTAGCAGCAAAGACAAAAATAGTTCTTGCTGCATATTAACCCAACTGTAATAATATGGTGGGTGTCGAGCTCTCGAAGAGTACATCAAATTGAACACAGGCCATCAACATCAAGCCACTTCAACACTACTCTACTTCATACTTCTTACTCTCAGTCAGAATATCTATCGTCTACCCTTTAATCGCCATTTCATTACAGTTTTATAATGGCACAAGCCGACGTGGTGGCTTATAACATTGCCGCATTCCTGGCCACCTTGTTCCTCCTTGAATTTGGTGCCGATAAATTCATCGATCACACTGCTGTCATTGCGCGCCGCACTGGAGTGTCCGAGACCGTTATTGGGCTCATCACAGCTGGCGGCGAGTGGGAAGAGGTAGGTACAACCAACCTGTGAAGAAGATACATCCCCTAACAGGGCGCAGCTTGCTGTGGTTGTCGCCTCCCTGGCGCGCGGTCGCTCATCTCTTGCAATTGGCAACATTATCGGCGCCGCCATCTCCAACATTCTAGGGGCATTTTCCCTCGGCCTTGTATTCTATGAAAGAGGAAAGCCGATTGAATTTGATAGAAGTTCACGGATTTACTCTCTTTTTCTACTCGTTCTCACAACCTTTGTAACACCAGTTGCCTATTTTTCAAAATATAGAATTTGGTTAGTTTGCGGATCCCTCCTCGTCGCCATATTCACTATCTACCTGCTGGCCGCCGGGGTAGCAATTGGCAAGGGAGTCCTTACGCCACCAGAGGATTCGGATGATGATAGTGACGACAACGTCTCTGACGCATCGAGCGCCATGAGTGTATCAGTAGCTGGGGACGGGGACCAGATCACTACTGCGACAAACACCAGATCGGATGCACAAGCTGACGGTGTGAAGGTTCAGCCGAGCGCTGATACGCTACCAACGTCATCATTATCATCAGGACCGCCAGAGCCGAGATCCAGTAGGAAGAAGCGTCGACTCCGATACCACGTGTTCTATCTCCTCGTTGGCTTCCTCTCTATCTGCCTGGCAGGCTATGTTCTCTCCCAAGCCGCTACTAATATCACAGATCAATTTGGCATTTCTGATGTCCTTTTTGGCGTTATAATCCTTGCAATTGCTACTACACTTCCAGAAAAGTTTGTCGCAGTTATGAGTGGCCACCGCGGACACCCAGGCATTCTGGTGGCGAATTGCGTTGGCAGCAACGTCTTCCTTCTCGCTCTTTGTGTCGGCATTATTATGCTTAGTAGCAGAGGCACGTTGGATGCGGGCAATGTCACTATTGCAGAGCTGGTCGTCTTGTGGACCTCCACCCTCGCTGTGACGTTGACCGTCTGGTTTGGGGGCCGGTTCTGTCGTTGGATCGGCGTGTTGATGCTAGCCAGCTATGTCGTTTTCATTGTGCTGGAATTCACTATTATTCACCGAGTCGCGGACTAGGCAGACACCGAATCCTATCCGATGTTTACATAATTAGAACATGCGCCGTGTTCTTGATGTGGGCTCGGATAGCCGAATTGCATTGGCGCATCCCAGCCAACGTCCGAATAGAACAGCAGGGTGTAAGGCAGATTGATTTTGCGTGTTGTCATTCCTTTACATTACACACCGCTAGCTGGCTTGAGCATGTGGGGCTGAAACAGGGTGAACAGCTCAGCCTAAATACATATTTATTAGTGCCTGACAATTTGAGACTGTGCCCATTATATCAGCTACTAGGGAAGAGGATAGCAATTAAATTCGATTGATCAAATACCTTTTTTTTTTTTTTTTTTAATTCTAAATCTTGTCTTCAAGCTCGAGATTTTTGGGACACTTGCTTACCACATACGTTACTACTAGTGTGTTCAACAATTCGGTTCTGACCAACCCACAAAATTGTCCAAGGTCTGTTGCAATTTCTTAGATACCAAAGCCTATCTGACCACGTGCATAGCGACCAGCCCGCAGGAATCATAAAAAGCGAGATACTTTGAATTATAGCCCAGAAGAGGGTCAAATCTCTAGTCCAACTAGTTACTCAGGGCTCGCGACAAATTGAGCTTCTCTATGGTCGAAACCCCGTGGTCCGCTCGTAGGAGCGACTTCCGGACCTGAGTGAGACGTTCGTCACGAATAGTACTCCCGTCATGATCGACAAACTCGCTGTCGAAGCTTGCGATGCGCAGACGCCTAGTAGCTTCGTCGTCGGGGCGGACTGGTCAGCGGTCGACTGTGAGCTTGATGACAGGGAGGGGCGTCTTACCAATAGTGAACAGAACTACCAGGACTATTGTCGCAATCAGTGAAAGGCCCCCAGATGCATGGAGTGCACGCAGACCTGTGAAGCGCCACAACAATCCTTGTGAGCTGCAAGAAGGTAGTTTAGGTGGGCTATTTCCGCTTCTAGTCGAGATTGCTTAGCATTCAGTGCCCAGTTCTTGGAATATTGCTCTCCATAAGAATCCAGTCCCGCTAGCCGGCTAATGTCGCGCTCCTCGCTGGTCAATATAAATGCTTGCTCACTCGATATAAGCCTCTCTTTATTAATAAAAGATAGCTTTCTCTTCGAGCCCGTATACAGATAAGTTTGGGTCGATTTTGCTGGTAGCCAACCTCTTAGTATAACCTCATAGTCGGAGGGGGAGATGGTGTAGGTTGCGTACTGGAAAGGCTTAGGCACGTAAAACAATGTAAGAAATCTTTCCTGTTACTAATAATGATTTAGAATGGGAAATGGGATTGGGATTAAGAAACAAAGTCGCTACAAAAAGAGGGGCGTTATGATGACCAAAGTTTTACTTCATAGGGCCATCATGGGTTCGAAAGATGGGCTCCATTAACCCAATCTTAGCTTTCAGTGTGGGGAAGGGGAGAAAGAAAGAGAGAATATACTTAGTTCTTTGACATTGAAAATAGGTCACGTCCTTATCATAGTGACTGGGTAAGGTGTTTTCGTTACATCAACTTGGTGTCAATATTGATAGGGTCCCAGTGCACCCGAGGCGCCGGGTAAGCATCTTGTCTGACTCATCAAATCACGATAACCGCTCGTCTGGGCCTGTAATGAGCGTTTCTGGGCTCTCTGATCGGATAGGCTCCAAACGTGTGAAGCTTCTTCAGTTCTCCTCGATTATGTAAATATATGAAGTATACCAACGATGTACAGGACTTTTCACGTTTCGCTCTGCTTGGCTGCGGCGCAACGGGCTGAGCTTAGAGTTGAGGCAGATATGATACGTCAATCCGGTTCATCCAATCAATGGCGGAGAAAACGTGTGCAAAATTGCGGCATGTGAGGATCATCCTTTGACCACCATGACATCATTCTTGTTGAGAAAACCAACCGCTGCAAGGGGCGGCATTTATCTAACTATGACAACATAGTAGGTAATTACACGTTGGCTTTACCCGTAAGCTTCTTTGAGGGCCTAGCTAAAGCCTAGGTTATCATTTCAGTTAATAGCTGAAGACCGTACCCTCACATATATTTCAATGCCGCAACCGTCACTAAGAACGTCAAATATTATGACAAACAGAACTTCCAATTTCTCAGATTCCTCAACCTTATCAACACACAAATTAAGTCAGGGGACTAATCTCCGACCTTTGCTCCCAGCTCCGCGTCCTCATCCGGTAGGGACCCATGCCGGGCATCGAACAGCTCCCTTGGCACCAAGAAGAGTTTCTACATCTTTAGCTTGCGAGTCCTGTCGACAACGTAAAAGCAAGGTATGCCACTACCAAACTCTATCCCTTCAACCTCAGGAAGTAGCCCTTCTCTTGGAGGTTTATTTAAACGTGGGCTGGATGGTTTGCATAGTGCAATGGCGCTCGGCCGACATGTTCTCAGTGTCAAGCAAAGCATATCGATTGTGTTTACCGGCAAACACCTGAAGGCAATTTCAGAGAGAGGTTAGAAGCGCTTCAAGTGTCGCACCCTGCTGCCGTGGTATATCGTGCTATACAGACTCGACCAGAGGCCGAAGTCCACGAGATTGTCCGTCGCATTCGAGCCGGTGCCGATGCTGAGACTATCGCGCGTCAACTCAGCACAGCCGATTTCCTTCTTCAAGTTCAACTAGAACCCGAAACCAGATGTCGCTATCAGTTCCTTTATTCACCTTCGATGCCATCATACTTGCAAACTCCAACGAACCCTTTCATACACTCCTTGTTTTATGAGTGGAATGAGAGAGATGAGGCCGGCAAAGACAGTGACCCGCCGTTGCGGGAATCTGAAAAAAAGTATATATCACAGTACTTAAGGCCGGTTCACGCAGCCTCTATTGTTGACCCTAGAATGGATGAGGTTGTTCCTTCCAAGTGGACTACCGTTAGCGCTGACGATGACCTGATGAGAACATTTATACATGCCTACTTCCTTTACGAATACGATTGGTTTACCTTTTTTCATAAGGATTACTTCCTGGATGACATGCTGGCTGGATCTAACACCTTTTGTTCTCCACTTCTTGTCAACGCCATCCTAGCGGTCGGATGTGTAAGTCGTCATGAATCTCGTGAGAGTTTACAAATCCCCTGGTTTCTTTTAAAATTTGTACTTACCGTTCTCTCCGTCAGCACTGCCAAAATTACCCCTCGCAACCAGCAGAGTTCTGGAACCCAAATAGCCTTGGTTATAAATTTCTTGCCGAGGCCAAAAGGCTATGGGCAGTCGAAGAATCCCTTGAGAGAAGCCTAACAACCCTACAAGCTGCTCTAATCATTAATACTATCGTAAACATGTTCGATATAGATAAACTGGCATCAGCATATCTAGCCCAAGCAATCGATATTGCTCATGGCTTGGGGCTGTTTGAACCAACAACATACATAAAGCACAAGAAGTTACGCCACTCTTATGATCTTACGGCTTGGTCGCTCTTTCATTGGCAGTGGTATGAAACATGAACCCTAATATTACCAATGCAGTGCTTGCAGTTCACTAACTGAATGCAGCACGCTGAGTCTTCAGTTCCAGACAGTACCGTTGTTGCGAACTCCGCCCCACAGTCCGTTACCCGATCCCGATCTCAATCCCGACTGGTATAGTGAAATTTGGCTGAAGTACCCCTTGACTTCGGTATTAGTGCCAATGCAGTGCCGTTATACTTTCAAGGCCAGGATCGAATTCAGCCTTATCCTTAACGCGGCCATGCTTCAGGCTTCCGCGGATGAAAACGACAATCAGGCAGCTCGAAGCGGGGCAGAAAGAATCATTAAGGCAGTAGAGGAGCTAGAAGCATGGTACTGCATATTGCCAGGCCCGTTGTTGCCATCAAATATCGTCTTTCCATCGCAGCTCAAGTTACAGTAAGTATCCCGTCCATCTTGTGTGGGGCGGTGATACACCCCGTTCCACTAAGAATAAATTAGACTAATAATTAACTGCAGCCTTCATTATTACTATGTCCTCGTCCAACTTTATGAAATCCTGGCATCATATGGGAATAATAGCTCACCGCCGCTTCTGGTTGATCAAGACGAGCTCCAGAAATCTCTTGCCAAGTACAGAGCCTACTTTGAGACAATTCTGCGCATCCACTATCTCCGTCATAGCTTCGAATTCGGCAATATGATGCTGACCCAGTTTCTCGCTATGCTCGCCTTCCTGGCTCTTACCAAGCTCGAATTCCTCATGGCACGAGATTCCTCTGAGCCAGAAGTATCTAGTATGGATGTGGGGGATGCAGATCCCAGTGCCGCCAAGGCCACACTATTCATCGCGCAGAAAGGTCTTAGCGATCAGGGGAGGGGCTATTACTTGCCGAAAAAAGTACTTGAAGAAGTCCTCAGTCGTATGACGCCTAGCGACTCAAACGTACTACAGAGTTTTATAACCATTCAGCAAGAAGGGCCGGAAGTGATTGAAGAATGCAAGATATGTATGGAGAGCAATTGTCCGCCAGATATCATGCATATAGCGAACGATCCGGACCGACAGCAACATGATAATTGGATACGACAGTTTGCAAAGTTGACGGTTCGTAAGGAATCTGGTAGCTCAATTTTGGGCATGATATCCAGGGGTGGCTAGGCTAGGTTGAAGGAGCAGAACGGAGACGTTCCAACTCATGACTTTTGACTTGATGAGGTGGTTGTTTTAGAAGGAGAATATTGACCACAAAGCATCGTCGCTTTATGGATGGTAGCTCAGGTTCGCCTCACCCTCCTCACTTGAACATCCAAAAGTCCCATCCACACTGGTCGACCCGAGAGGCAGGGCATTTGCTCCCTCACGCTACTGATGAACTGGGGCACAGCGCGTCGCAGGTGCGTTAGGTAGCTCGCTAATCGCAGCACCTGAGGACGATCGTCATGGCCCAGCCTCAGAATACTGGCTAAGGAACGGGCCGTTCGCCCCCACTGACCCTAGCGACAATTAACCACGATCCCGGCAATGTGTGGATCAGCAAGATCGATTAGCTCAGATATTAAGGATAGTAATATAAGCAGACCTCGGCACGCAGTAACTAAGTCCACCACCAAACCACCAGTGAATAGAGTACAAAACTAAATTTGAAAATGGAGCATAAAAGTACCAGTAAGTTAGTGTTCCCAAAACCCTTTGGGCAACTCCCGGAGCATAACACCATCGCACTAAACCGAACTAAATTGAGCTAGCCTTCACATATCGCATCTGTATTTCGTGTAGCTCCTTCTATGAATTTGTATTGCTAACAAGCCTAGAAGCGATTATATCCAGGGCTTGAGATATCAACGGTAGGGAAGCCTGGCGCTACCCCGGAGAATAGTGAAGGGTAGAGCGCGTGTAAGAGGACGTTGGCCGGGATAAGCCGTGAATGAGAGATGATTTCGAGTCCGGCAAAGCATTCGAAGTTAGCGTGATACCCGAGCGTCCGTCCACAGACGGAGGGTTCGGTCTGTCTTGTTCTGCAGATCGTAAACCTATAATTGAGCTTTCCGTGTAAAGGAGGCCGTGTATGAGCGCAAGACTCGGGTAGACTCCAGTAGCTGAAAGCACAGCCATGACCGTTGAGTTAAGGATAATAGCCAGGCCAACCCAGATATAATGAACTACCATACGTCTGGGCGCCCTCTGCCCCCCGAATCCTGCGAGAAGCGCAATGCATTATCCCCATTGTCGTAACTTGAGATGTGCATGGTGTTGCAATGTACGCAATTTCAATGTAAACCCTGACTTGAGGAAGGAATATTAAGGTAATGATAATGATGACTTCGATACACTCAGCAATCACCACATACGTTGTCCACAACCCTAAGCCGGTGCCTGTCCCAACTGGGTAGATGACCGCTATGACCTGAATGAACCACTTAGAGCAAGCACATCGCAGGTGAAAGGCTCTTGACTCACTTGCAGTGTTGCAGTCCCCCACAGGGACAGCGTCATCAAGGTTCCATACATTGAGTCCACAGGAAACCACGAGAGTTTGATCTTTTCATTGGTCCGACGAGCAAAAAGGGTTAAGGTCAGGAGCTCTAAGACTATCCATGCTGCAGTCAAGAATTTCAAATACATCTTCTGCGACCAAGCGGCGTCAGACTTGGTATATATGAAAAGAAAGACACAAAATAAAGATAGTGTGGACAGAAGGTAGGCATCAGTTATCTGATATTAAGGAAGGTTTTCCATGTTTATTCAAATAAATCAGACAGGAGTGAATTCGCAGCTGGCGTTGAGGCACGATAATAAGGGGATTCTAGGCCTTATTTATACTTGCGATCCAAAACAGCAGCAGGAAATGGTTCCACCGCACCAGACAGCGCGTGATTAATGAAACAAAAGGACCAATGCAAAGATGGCTGTGTGCCTCCCCTCTTGGGCTGCCAATCTCAGGGGTTCATGACGGACCGTAGACGAACGCGACAGTCCCCAGAACCAGAGTCACCCACATGCTTAAGCGGACCAGATAACGCCATCTACACACGAGTCCTTTGTTTAGATATGTGACCAGGTTAATAGGCGCTATGGCTCAATCACGAAGACCAGCACCGGCAAGTATGAGCAAACCATTGCGAAAGCGTTTGGGTACACAGAAGAAGAGCTTGCTGGCATCCCCGAAGGTGCGAATCTGGGTTTGAGCTGCGGTAACCCAATTGCACTTGCGAAGCTGAGAGAGGCACGTGTATCAATGCGCTGCATAGTGTAATTTTACTAACTGCCAAAGGGCGAAACCGTTGCTGATCTTGGGTCTGGCGCTGGCTTCGATATCTTCACGGCTGCGAAGAGAGTTGGTCCCACAGGCATGGCTATCGGAGTGGACATGAACAAGGTGAGAAATTCCTTCATCCGGATCGAATCTCGCATTTATTTAATACTGCACAACAGAATATGGTCGACAAGGCCAATGCCAATAAAGCTCACACCAATCCCTCGAACGTTCAGTTCATCGAAAGCGCCATCACCCCTATCCCGCTACCCGACAACACTGCTGACTGTGTCATCAGCAACTGTGTCATCAACCTTGCCCCTGCAGCGGAGAAACAGCTTGCATTCAACGAGATATTCCGACTGCTCAATCCCGGCGGACGGATTGCCATCAGCGACATACTGGCGCGCAAGGAGTTTACGGAGGAGATGAAGAAGAGCATTACTCTATACACCGGGTGCATCGCTGGAGTTAGCCAGGTCAGCGATTATGAGACCTTTCTCAAGAATGCAGGTTTTGACGGTAAGCCAAATCGTCCCATTGTGGTATGATGGGGCCTAATTCGTCTTTGCCAGATGTTCTTATCGTCGACAGCAAGAATGACTTGAAAGTGTACTGTACTGCCTCCGAGGCCAAGACATCGTATTGTGGGATACATACCGCCGAAGAGGAAGAGGAGGCCCTATCTTGCTGTAGGGCAAAGGTGAAAGAAAGTTGCTGCAAGCCGGAGGAAAAGGAGTCATGCTGCGAAGCTGACTCGTCTACGTGCGCCTGCCAGAACCAGACGACTTCGATGGCAAATGAAGCGAACACACTGGCTGCTCGACTAGGAAACACAGACTTTAATGAATGGGCAGGCAACTACACAGGGTGCTTGGTGTGATTGGGCTGCTAACTAACCCTTCCCAGGCTCCTTTCAGGTGTATGCTGTCAAACCCGCGGCTAACTGAGAATCTACGATTGTTCATGACATTCCTGTGATGGAAACCTCATGACATCTTTACGTCATACTGAGAGATTTAAAACTCCAATGTCCCTTACTTAGCCCAATACTAAAGAGGATATAAAAGGCCACCTTCCACATCTGTAGGGACTTGAGACCTTTGTACAAACTTACAAAATCATCCTGGTCGATTTTGCCCAGGTACAGTAGGAGCCAGCCACCGGCAAAGTTGGCATAATCTATCTGTAAGCCATCTAAGGCAGAGACCTCCACTACATTTATTGATTCTTAGTCAAAACAAATCTAGATGGCCACATTCTGGAAACCTGCCATGTCCCGCGACGAGCCTAGCAGTAACCAGCTAGCAGGTCTGGGTTCTCATGAGGATCACTATTTACATAACTTAATATTAAAGACCGAGATATCCCGACTACGAACGGAACTTGTCAATTTAGAAAACATTCTTCTGGCGCATAGGAAGTGCTGCGGTTCTCCACAAGCCTGCACGGGCTCTCTCTAGCCATAAAGCCAACCGGACCATCACAGGTGGAGCGCTCCGAAAGGTGCCAACATAACGATACGGCGAGGCCACTAGGGAGGTAAGCGAATCGTGAGACCAGAGCATTCTTTTAGGGCGATTATAGGCACAGAACGATTCCCGTGCTCATGCCGGCACGAGTATTTCGTGAGAATAAGAATCTCATGCATATATACGCCTAGGTAAATAGACAAAAGAGAGAAAAATATAACAATATCATCACTATTCTCTTCCCCGTTCTCACATTTATTCCCCTTATAGTACTTTAACTGCATGCTGTGCCAGGGTAAATAGCCTCGAGCTGCGATTGCCTACTGAGTCCACAGATGTAGCGCTGGGCCTCTGCGGCGAGGTAGTCATGGATGAGCGAGCAGTCGCAATTGGTATGTTGTAAAAGCTTCATCTTGAGCTCATGGACCTCACAAGTCAGGTTGGCTACGCAGTTGGACAGGTCGTGATTGGTTCGTTCCAGCTCTTGCTCCTCTGACTGGACTCTTAGCGTATGTTCTCGCTTCTTAGCTCGGGATTTGCCGGCCGCAATACGATTCCTTTCTTTTGCATGTGGGCTATGGCTCTTGCCCTGTTCGTCTGAGTGCTTACTACCATGGTGGCCGTGGGTACCGCAAGATCTGTTTGAACAGCCAGTACCTTCTCCTCCCGTTGCTGTATTGACTTTGCTGTCTCGAGAGGAATCTCGTCTCAAAGGTTTGCGCGTTGAACTTTTATTTAAGCAACGCTTCCGCTTTTGACGCTCCTCCTTTTTAGCCGTTAAGGGCGGAGACGGGATGCCTAACTGGTGGGGTGTTTTAGGAAATGGCGTCTGAAAAACCGAGGGTGTAGCCGTGAGGGTGGCGGCAGGGTATGGATCATTCCAGTGGTCCAGGGAGCTGGTTGGGGAGGTAGGCATGGAATAATTGAACAGGCATTCGCTCTGCCTGCAAACGCTCGCCAAAATGCCTCCTTCCGCCGACTGAGGAAAGGTTCGCTGGTCCATTGAATACCATTGCTCCCAAAAAGGATTGGGGGAAATGGGTAGTGTATTGAAAGCATCGACACCTAGCTTATTTCTTATGGAATCGACTGCCATAGATCCTCCTTCACTCATCATGTAGTTGCCTGGTAGGTTGATTAGACATAATAGCTCGCAGCGGTGGAATGAGGAGCTACAAGAATCATTCTCTACCTTTTTAATGCTTTTTGTTTTTAAGGATTCAGAATGATGATTGACGAGATTTGTTCATAGTAGCGTCTTCGTTGATTCGGGGTCCAATTTCAAGGAAGCTGGACGATATTCAGGGCCTGGTATCGGTGGCAGACGAGCCGCAATTGAGCTCGGCGTGAAATCGTCTGTTCACTAGCTTATGGAGAAAACAGACGTCGGTGACGCCAGGAGTAAATCTTGGCGGCTAATAGGCGGACGGGTCCCGTCCCAGTTTCCATATGTGGTATGATTTTTTCCGCTATCGGACCGTCAGTATCATCACCCTTACACTTGCAAGATCCAGTTCCAGATTCAACAACGCGGCTGAGGTACGTCACGTCAAGAGATGATTGGTATAAGGCCCAGCCACCGGGAACCTCACTAGGTAACCGCCAGTATAGAAAAGCAATGGGCCAGCCTTTAGCATATCCAAAAGCAATCTACAGCTGGTGTCTTGATTATAAGCAGATGGGGAGGTGCTGCGCAACCTCAACGAGCCTAAGACAATGGACCAAATAATAGAAGGTGGCTTATTCAAACTGGGACAAAGCAGAGCCTGATCGCATCGAAGCACAAGTAGCTCGAGAGACCGCGAACGGGCGACTGTTCACAAGCAGAAGAGGCATCGGTGAGCTTTGGGAAATAGCCTAGCAGGATATCGATGAACAAGAAGCCTTATACTCTGCCGTGGAAGAGGAAGAAAGCTGTATTGTGATACAGCTCTAGCTCTAGTAGAATTTGGAGTAAATTTGGAACTTATATGTGTCGTGGCTATTTCCCCTCCAGCCAGTGGTTGAAATAGCTGGTTAATGGGACCTCAAGCAAAACCACTTGAAATAATACAGCAGAGGCAATCCGATAGTGGCGAGAGCTAGACCGAATATGGTAATTAGGACGGGACCCGTCCCATTTTAGAAGGACGGGTACCCGTCCGCCTATTGACCGCCGTACATCTTGGCAGATTGCCCGTTGTGGAGGGGCCATAACCCCTCTTGATGATGACCTCATCGCTTACGTCATAGGCCGGCTTGCATTGTGCAAGATCTCGCTGCCGGAATAACAGCGAATCCGATTGCCCGATGCGCGGATTAAACTAGCAGCGACTGCCTATGTTGCCCCTCCTGAAACGCCATTAACGGTGTCAACGAAGGTGATGGTGAAGGAGCCGGGGGCGGATTCATGGAAAGCGACCTGCAACAGCCTTTTTGGCCTTGGATTCGACTTTCTCAACTCAGCGAGGCGCCATCTTGACTACGAAGGGGACACCTTGGCCTTGTTGTGCGAGGTGGCGGTATCAGCGAGGTGGCTTCTCCTACGATAGATAGCCTCCATTTCTGTTATGAAAGGCTTCAGGTATCATTGAAATGGGGCACAGCGCGTCGCAGGTGCATTGGGTAGCCCTCTAATCGCAGCAGGGGACACAACCGCCAGGGCCCAGCCCCAGATTTGAGCAAGGAACGGGCCGCTCGGTCGGGGGCTAATCTCATCGGCCACTTAGCCCCGAAAGTATTTGGCAATCTGAGTTGTGGAAGAGTTTTTGCATAGCCTATGCGGAGATGAAATCTATGCCGGTTTCGTTAGTCAGCGGCCAGCCGCAATAAGCTATTCAACAATTGCATGCTGCGCCAGGGGAAATAGCCTCGAGGTGCGATTGCTTACCGAGTTCACAAAATGATTTATTCCATTTTACCAGTAGAATCAGTAACCTTCGGGATTACTCTATTTTTAGCGATATTACATATCTAGCAGTACAGTAAGTTTTGCAGTCTTATCAGGAAGAGGCCTCGCTTACCGGTGTGTTCTGAGGCGGCCCTAGGTGCATGGAATGCGTGCAAACCTGTGAAGCGCCGCAACAGTCCCCGTGAGCCTTAAGAAGGTAGTTTAGATGGGCTATTTTCGCATCTAGTTGAGATTGCTCAGCATTCAGTGCCCAGTTCTTGGAGTATTGCCTTCCATAAGAATCCAGTCCTAATAGTCGGCTAATGTCGCACTCCTCGTTGGTCATTATGGGTTTTGCTCACTTGACATAAGCCGGTGTTTATTAAGAATTGATAGCTTTCCGTTCGGGCCCATATACAGATAGGTTTAGGTCGATTTTGCTGGTAGCTAACCTCTTGGTATAACCTCGCAGTCGAAGCTCCTAGTCGCTTGACAAAGTTAGAAGCCCAGCGCTTGCCGATAGGTGGCGTGTCACGATCCACTCGCCTGTCTGGTCCACCCGCTTATCATGCACGTTACGTCAAGTAATTTTTTGGTCTTTTTTTAAATCTGGGAAAACTTCTCTATATAGCCTGCCTATTGATTAAGATATGTACAAACTTTTAGCTTAGTATGATTCTTCTTCGAATTTTAGGAATTTATCTAAAATCACGCTTTGTGAAGATTTCAAGTGCGACGTATACTTGGATGCGTCGCATGCTTATCATGTACGTTAAACCTAGAAACTTTACATAGAGCCGCTTTCCAAACGCCGATTTTCGTGATACCATCCTAAAGAAATACCAAGGAAAATAAATGAAAAGAAAAGAAAAGGGAAATAAGGCTAATGAATTTGAAAGAAAGACAAAGCTCCTAACAGTATGTAAAACTCCTGTCATATGTCGTCTGATCGATTGTCGTCATGTCGAATCGTGATGCTTCGTCTAAGATCATCACCATCAGCTCTTTGTATCGTACACAGAAGCCTGCTTTCTTTAGCATCGCGGTTGCTCAATCGGGGGGTGCGGTGGCTGTTTACTATCACCCAAGTCCTGGATGTAGCGATGAGCTTCGTTTGAGATATAGTCCTGAATCAAATGGCAATCGCAGTCGGTGTGTTGCAGTAACCTCATCTTGAGCTGGCGGACTTGGAGCGTCAAGTCAGACACGCAGCTCGAAAGGTCGCGGTTGGCTCGTTCCATGTCTTCCTCATCCTCCCTGAGCTTCTTTTCATGTTCCCGCTTCTTAACGCGGAATTTGTTGGAGGCGATCCTGTTCCTTTCTTGGACTTGCCTGTTGTAGTCGTTCATGCCCTCACCTTCTTGGGGAGAAGGAGTAATCATAGGCTTAGAAGCGGGTTGGGCTTTAGTACGAGCCTTTGATTTCCTGTCGCTATCTTCCGTTTTGATTTCCTTCTTCTCGGTGAAACCACGCCTTGTAGACTTGGTAGCGGCAGGCTGGTTTATTTTTCGCTTGCGCTTGCGCTTGTCGGATTGAGTCGATGAAGAGCCGCGCCGGCTTTCTGAACTGCAGGTCGATGTTTCTGGGCAGGTGGACTCGGTAGCTGGGGACGGAATGGGATACACTTGCATGGAGGTAGCAGGTGAGGCCCATTGCGTCGAGTATTCCGGTTCATAGGTGCAGTTGTTGTTGTTGTTGTTGTTGTTGAATCGGGGCTCTTCTGGCGAGTAAACATTGGAGCCAGCCATCTCGGAGGATTTGGGAAAGACAGCACGATCAGCGGACCACCACTGCTCCCACGGCACTTGTGCTAGGGTACCGTATGGGTTCATTGACGTGTGGTCTTGGTTTATATAAGTCATATCTGGCGCGACAGTACAGGTAGGATAGGTATCTGATGCAAAATCATTAAAGGCTGGTATTCCGTCATTTGGAGGAGGATGGCCCGCATGGTGGAAGTTGGGGAAGACAGTACCCATTGCTGTTGCGGCTGTTGTTGTAGTTGTTGGCGTAGTTATGGCACGAGCTCAATTAAGTAGAGGCAAAGCTCGAGTGTAGGCGACGTTGAAAGTTGTTGTAGAATGATAGCGTAATCTGGTGCTTGGGTGATGAAATGAGTCAATGGAGATGAAGCTTGGCCATATCGAAATCCATCTGAGCGACAAACTAAAAATATAAATAAGAGCGGAGTAGGAAGAAACAACAGGGGACCCAAAATGGCCCTGGGATCAACACAAGCGAGAGAACAAGCAGTTGCAAAGTGAAGTGGCGATTACAGTAACGTAGTTGATAAGCATGCCGATCAGACAAGTATGCCGATCACCGCACTGTATAATTAATAGAAACCTACTCTATAACATTTTCCTATTATAAATAAAATAGTTAAAAATCTAGAAAAAAAAATTTCCTATAATAGTATAGCTAGCTTTATTAAATGGTATTTTTTT